>VZTE01004968.1:210207-254425 GCA_013397775.1 Eulacestoma nigropectus | reverse complement strand
AAGGGAAGGGAAGGGAAGGGAAGGGAGAGTGGAGTGGAGAGTGGAGTGGAGTGGAGTGGGGAGGCGAGGCGAGGTGAGGCGAGGCGAGGCGAGGCGAGGCAAGACGCATTTGGGCAATGCTCTCAGGCACAAGGTATGAGTCTTGGGGCATCCTGCGCAGGGCCAGGAGTTGGACTTTGATGATCCTTATAGGTTCCTTCCAACTCATAATATTCTCTGATTCTGTCGTTCTGTAATAAACTAATTAACAGCAATTACACACGTTTATATGAAAGCAGTTTGATTTGCTAAAAAAGGCAAAGAGGAAGAGTTTTTCACAAGATTTACAAAGTCAAAACTGTTTATGTTCATTGGACCTGGGGGGGAAATCAAAAACTTCAGCACCTGAATCAATTATGAGCAATGATTTCTTTCATCAAAACACTTACCTTCCCTGCCAGTCAGATCTCATTCACCAAAGTGTCCTTTTTTTATCCAACCTAATGGAGATTCGTCAGGGAGCTCTAAATTGATGGTTTTCGATGCTGACCTTTTCACAGACTGGCAGAGTGGTGGAGAAGCAATTAGTCAGAATTTGTTGCACAGAGTTAACACAATATTACTGAATAAAACTGAGCCATAGCTGGTACCACACAGCAATCACAGTGTATGTTCTGTTTTGTCAGGGACTGGGCAAGGGAATATGAACAAGGAGTAGGAGAAAGTTAATTAATTGAGGCAACAAGGGTCAACAATGAGAAGTAGGGTAATGTGAATTCATCCATGGGGAATCACATTGCTCTATCCTAGCAAATCACAAGTAGTGATTGCCACAGTGTTCAGCACCTGGCTCTAGATGTAAAAATAACCAACCTACATTTGAGGTTTCTGCCTATGTCTACTCAATATCATGTTATAGCACCTTAAACCCCCAAGCTGGTTCTGAGTTTGCATGATGATTCCTACTTACAGTGCTATTTCTGTGTTTTCTTAATTTAAAGAAAAACGCAGCATGAAGAACTCAGTCCCCTTCTCACTTTCCTGACACACATTCCCTAGACACTCTCTACAGCTTCATTTTCTCTCTAGACTCATGAATACTGAATTGCTTCCTGAAGCCTGTGACCCCTTGACAGGTGTAGGCACAAAATGAGTCCCTAGATGCTCAGACAACCCAGAATGGCAATGCCTGCATTCACGAGCAGCTGCAGAGCTTCAAGCATCAGAGACTTTCTGGTCAAGATTTCAGAAATCCAGGCTCAAATCTTTCAATAATTATGTGGGGGTTATTGTGACTTTATTTCAAACAAGAGGCATGAAAATATTGCCCTTCAGCCCAAATAAAATCACGATTTTCAAGGCTGAAGTCTAAAATTACTTATTTTCCGTCCACAAAATGGAAACACAATGATTAGTGGCATTTCATGGCACTAGTGTTTGCCACGCTTCTTTCTAAATAAGATGATTCACTGTATTATTAACTACTATAATTAATACAGAAAAAATAGGTAAAAATAATAAATTACAAGAGTTAAAATACATTGTTACTTATCTTTCAAAGAAGAGAAACATCTAGTATCAAAGTCTGTACTAATATTGAATGCAGTTATAAGAATCTTTGTGAAATTCATTTGAGGAGGAGGATGCTGAATCACACTGATTGTGTCACAGCCACTTGCCCACAGGAGTTTTGACAAGAAATATAGTTCATTATTACTAAAACGTGACTCAGAACAAAGAACATTCTGTAGCAGAATGAATATTTCAAAGCATCTTTTATGGAATTATCCCAACAGGGCTGCAAGACACCTGGAGAAATTACTTAGTCTGCTACTTATGCCAAAGTCAACTGTATCACAGTGTTTCCATGATCATCTGAGTGGCTTGGAAACCTGCACTAATTAAATTTATTCATTAATTTTTATTTAAATAATACAACTCAACTGTTTTTCAATTAATTGCCACACATTAAAAAATCTGAGCTTCTATAATGAAAATATTCTGCACAAAAAATTTTATAATGTTTTTATCTTCTCCAGTTGCACTATATATCCTTGAACAGAAACCATTTTACTGCTGTTGCAGGCAATGAGGAAGCTTGTATTGTCTGGAGTGTGAAAAATTTAATGTTACCTGAGTGCCTTAAAAAGTTAATGTAGTGTTGAATAAATGCAGAATTAATCAGTACCACATTTTAAAAACACTCCAAATACTGTTCGCATGTTTTTCTCTGTTAGTAGGAAATTAGCTCATTTTTTAGTTTCATGGCTATTCCATTATTCACTGGGAAATATTTCTATGTCTGGTTATGACAAATAAGAGACTGCACAATTTTCTCTGCAAAAAAAAAAAATTGAGCAAAGTGAACTGTGCCCCTTGACAGAAGCATTTACATGCACAAGATTTCACCTGATGTTCCAGCTGTGGACCTTCTGTGAGTGAATATGTGACTTTGGGGCTAAGTCCACATATCCAATATTAAACAGATTACAGACTCTAAGCAGGTTGTATTCATGACATAAGACATTTGAGAGTTCAAAAACCTGAGATGTACATATTTGCAACATCTGCCTTGGTGCATGTTCTCAACAACAACAGAAAGGATGAAACTTGACTAAGCATGTCTGTCCCTCCTGTAGACTAAAATTTTATTAAATATTTAAACTAACTCCATTTGTGCAGTTTGACACTGCACCCTGCCAACTTCTATATTTCTGTTTATCATTTTTAGCTTCCCTACACACACTTCTTTTCATTCAAAGGCTTATTTCATTTAGTGAGCAGTATTTATTAAAAACTAACATGGCAGGGTTTTGCAGTAATGAGATATTTCTTGTCCATAATTATTACCCTTCCTGAATCATTTGGCTATTGTTAGATTTCGTTTTTCTTAGTTTGGTTCTAATGTTCTGCCACTGATTAATTTGAGGCCAGGGGGTCCAGCAAGCATAAAGTCAAATCACACAGGAAATAAAGTGTCTCTACAGAAATGTCCCCTGAATAGAGAAGCACTCTGTAAAAAAAAACAGCAAACACTTTTAAATAAGATATTTCATCCATTGCCTCTTATGTGACTTTGTTTCATTTCACAAGGAACTGGACCAAGCCATTACCCTGACGTTGTGATAAATAATATGGCTGCCAATAAAATCCACAGATTTTATCATGTTCAAGATATCACTAAGTTGAAAGGAACAAAGAAGATGATGCTTCTGCTAGCTGTTGGCTTCTGATGCTTCTGCTTGACATAGAACTAAGATAACAGTACTAGATGAAGATGAGAGGACAGATGCTGTACATGGCAAACTGAAAGGCAAACATCTACTCTGAGACTGACATCTGAGAATTCACATTCCTTGAAAGAAGATACCTGCAGAGGCAGCTCATCACATCTTTCATCCATGGCAAAGCAGAGGAAGTCTAGATAATAAACTTAGTCTCAATATTTACCTTTTAAATCGCTGGTATTAGGTCACATAAGCCAAAGCCCTTAATACTTTTAAAATCAAAAAACGAAGCTAAAGTAGCAATCACATTATGCCAAGAGGGACCATTATAGCTGTATCAGGAAGGAAAAAAAAGAGCAGAAGGGAATAGAAGGAAATTCTAATCTCATTTATAATTCTGATGCAATTTCTTTAATATATAGGTAAATCTTGCTGTCAGAGTTCATCATACATATACATACTTCAATTTCTACAGCTTACACAAGTAGAGAATCTGTCCTAGGTGTTCCATTTCACTGAGTTTGGAGCACTACTAGCTTCACCTCAGGAAAGACCCACAAATCAATAACATTAAACTTCTGCAAAATGTTTGAAAGGGTATCTAGACATGAATTAGCAAAGATTGTTTGCACTTTGCTGGAGAAGCGTAGAGTGTGCTGTTTGAAATTAGTATAAAAAATGTGCCTCATGATATTCCCATGGATCAGAGAATAAAAGTTGTAAAAAAAAAATAGAATTTGTAGTATTCAAACAGCAGCAAAATGGAACCTGAATCACGAAATGAGGCTTCAGGAGAAAAAATGTCAGAAAAAAAAATAAGATAGGCTGAAATCAACAACTGCCTTCTTCATTTCTGAACACACGATCATTTTACTAGACCAATTTACCCTGTGACAAAGCATTATATGCTCTGTTTTGATGCACAATGTGTGCGGGGCCATTTTGTGTGATGTATTTGCAGGTTACCAAGTATATATAGCAAATCTGTAGGCTGACTTGATACCATCCACACTGGTGTCATTTATCATTAGACAGATGGTATGAATTCACAGTGACATGTCTTGTGATACTAATTTTTTTTTTCACTCTACAAAAGGCTGTTTGCAGCTATCCCCAGCTCTATTACACTGGTAGTAATCAGAAGCATATTCTGTAATCTCTAATTCTTAATGTAATATTAGCAGAGTAATCATCTGGACACAGATACTCAAAAGACCTGGATTTCCCACCTGCTGTTGGGGAGCAGGTATTCTGGTTTGTAAAATCATGGGTGGTAAGCTGAGTTTGTTTATTTTGCTACAAGTAAGTAAAGTTTGTGAACAACATGGTCTACGCTTTAGAGATTACAAAAGCAGATGATTTGAAGAGCAAATGCTAACCAAATTGTTTTTATCTGAGACAGATTTTGTGCGTTTCCCACTTGTTCAGAGAATGAATATTGCTAAGTTGGCAAAACATCTGCCTACTTTTCTGCAGGTCCAGAACAACATTTTAGCTGTATTATAGTTCATGAGGGCACACAGAGCACGTTGAGCACGTTCAGGTCCCCATCAAGGAACTCTTGCATCTGGCAGTTGTTTGTCAGGTGTAGCAGCTGCTAAATGGAAATAACATGGACAGGAACAAAGCAAGCATACTGTTGCTATTATAATGCCTAATTATTCATATGGCAAGTGCTTTACACTGTCATTTCATTTTATTAGTAGATTTCATTTGACTTCGGTTAAACAATTATTAGGCAGAATGTCAGGGTTTCTGATTACATTAGTGAATTGGGTACATTTTTGTTCAATTTATATAATGAAGGAATTAAATGAATGAGGAAATCAAGACCTGTGTCTAGGCCATGCACACAAGTGCACAATGACATAGGGGGATATCCTTTTTGCCAGAGTAAGCAGAAAGCCTGCATTTCCGAAATCTTCAGGGAGAAATGCTCTACATTGCATTTGGAAATGCAATAAATTACTATCCTGAACTTGAAACTCACAGTCATTAGAAATTTCAACAGTTCATTCATTTTTACTTTTCCCACTGTAGGTTTCCATAGGAGTCAAGCTGCTGAGCTAAACACAGAAGCAGCAGTATATGAAAAGCTGCTGTCATTATATGGTACTTCAAGACTGAATTTGTTTATTTACTCTGGACAAAGTAGAAGGTCAGCTCTTACATGTGTTACATATCTGAGTCATGCAAGGCAAAGACCAGTTTTTCTTCATGAGAGCCTGGAAAACACTTATAGACTACTGCCTATAGTAGTAAGAATAGTGGCTGGAAGTTTTGATCTATGTCAGATAGCTGATAATAAGCATTATTTTTTATTGCTTCTCTTAGCTAGCTGGTGTAAAAATCCATTGTTCATAGCTCTTTTTTTTTCTAGTCATGTAAGTGGTCATCTTAGGATATGTGTAAATGCTAGCTGTCTCTCCAGAAGTTCTAGCCTGTAGCTAGATGCCAAAGTTTTTGGTGGACACAAATTTTACAGTCTATATTAGGTCTGAATTCCTATGCTGAGCTCCATTAAGAGCTCTGTTACATCTTCTCCTGTGTTTTAGTTGAACAGAAAAAAATAATCACAGAAAAATACTTCCATTAGAGTAGCAATTTGTAGAGGAAACAACAACTTTGTTGTGAAAAAAATTGTTTTATAGATATGACGTGTCAGGAAAAAAAATCTTCAATTCAGCAGAGAACAAAAAAACATGCTGTAAGATGTAATAGCTCAGCCAGACTGTTCCTTCATGTGATGTAGTGGCCAGATGTTAATGTTTTAAACATTAAGTTTCACTCACCCAAGTACCACCACCACTTTGTGGGGCCACAAGACATGTCCTGCTTGGGGGTAGGATTAAGAACAGAGTGTGCACCTCTCCACCAATCCAAATTCCTATTGACAGGCAAGTTCCAGGGAAGGAGATCTGGGTGCCAGAATCTAGCACAGAACACATCTGAGGCTCAACTAAAGGGTTGCTAGGCTGTGGAGCACCCATTAAAAAAAAAAAAAAAAAAAAAAAAAAAAAAAGACAAAAAATGTTGTTTTCTGTCTGATGATTCCCATGGCTTTGTCTGAACTTCTGTGAGCTTGAATTTACCATCATTTATACTGGAAACTATAGTTAGGCTTGTGTTGTGAAAGAAAACAATTGAGATTTGAAGATAATAACAGAGCAAAATATTTGTACACAGTCCTTGTAAGTTCTGCTTAAATTTCCTAAATGTGAAAATGTCTTCCCATATTTTTTGGTTAGTTTATGACACCTTTGTTTGAAATCTGACCTAAAATCTGATACCACTTCTCCATCACATGTCCCAATCCAAACACTAAAGCTTTGGAAGAAGAACCTACTACAGGAAGCACTGATTCACTAGAACGAATATCCCCTGCATTTATCATTGTTTCCATGACTAAGGCACAACCAGGAACTTTAAAAAGAGATACACTCTTTGCTTGTAAAGAAAAATAACTAATGACAGTTTTCAAGGCTTGTTTTCGAGTATTGTAAACAGTCCCTCTTCATTGCAAACGAAGATGAAAAAATCAACATGAAAGCTTCCGAGAGTCATTTCCATTCTCAGAGCTCCACACTAAACAGTCTCAGCAGCAGCAGAGATACCTGAACACTCTCTTGAAATTCCTCATACATCTTTTTCTCTTATCTCCCACCAGAGATATAGGCCATCTTTCTGTGTTTGGCCTTTTGGGAAATATAAATAAGACAAATATAAGGAATAAAAGGACCTGGCATTCTGTTACATTTGAAAGAATTAACACTCTAGTGAAATTCAGTTTGGTGCTGCTCTTTCTCACGTGATTCATAACCATTTATTAAGTATCACAAGTATTCTTTCCAGGTTATCCATGTTTATGGGTAGCACGTCTGGGTAATATCATCTAAATAAAATTTCAAGTTCTATCAAACTTCTGTCATTTTTTGACTCATAAGTACATACATATATCAGACACAAAATCCTTATAGCTCTTATTATAAGGTAGGTATGTTAGGCCTACATGTTGCTTTCAATATTTTGGACAAACACCAAGTAGGATCATTGAATGCTGCATTGTTAAATTTTGAAGGTGGTGGTCTTCCCCACACACATTGTTTTGTTCTGTTAAACAGCTTCTGAGTCCTATTGCTGAGCTCTAAACTTCATTATTGAGTAGCCTTATTTAAACATATCTCCCAAATATTCCTTGGAGGCAAGAAAATTTTAATTATATAGTTTTAATGGAATTACTCAGAGATTCTTATAGAGAAATGAAAAGGACTTAAAAGTACTGTGAGTAGGCTTATGTTTTCTTAAATTTTATTCTTAGGTTATAGAAATGTTTTTAGGTTGGTTTATATCCAACCAGATTTTTTGGATGGGCAAAAGTTATTTTGGGGCTCTCACTTCTGAGGGAATCAATGCTAACAACATTTTAGCATTGGTTAGATTTATTCTTCTTTTTTTGGTCAGATTTATTCTTCTGTGGTAGTTACTGCTTGCAGACTTAGGAGAGACTGGACTGTTAATGTTTAATGACTCAAACAATCAGCCACTTAACAGGTCAGATGCAGTGGGCATGCACACCTTGGCTGGCGTATCCACAGATTCTCTCTTTTCCTGTTTTTTTTCTCCCTCTCCCTCTCTACCTCACATTTACTGTTAAATTAAAATCCATACTATTGACTCTGGCATATGGTCTTGTTTGCACCTTAATTTGGGCAGAGAGATCTCTCTAATAATTTTAAAAAGACAGAAAATTCTGCTGCTGAGCATGCAGATGTCTACCATAACCCTTGATCTGACTTGAAGCACATACCTTGCATGTCTCCCTCAAACATTCCACTATGTACTACTTTTCACATTTCTTTTTGAGCGAAAAACATGACTGCTAGTCATCTATGGCTTCCACAGGAGAAAAAATATATTCAGGGCTTTTTTCCTATCATTTTTTTCTCCCCAGAAAACCACCTCATTATTGTGATAGTAGACAGCCGATACCCTAGCGATAACAATATATAATAATACAGTTTAGGTCTCATTTCACACCCAGGAATAAAAGTGATGAAAATAAGATGAAGGACTTCCATTTAGTTCCATTGTTACTAGCTGATGTCACCTCTAGTATTCTTGCTGCAGGTTTCTTTCATTAAAAACTTGATAAATCTCTATATGTTTGTTCTCCTTGTTTTCAGTTTTTTCAGCTGAGACAAGGCCCCAAAATCTTGTGAAGTTGTTTTTTTTTTCCAAATGCTGTTGTTGAACATAACATCACATTGACTCCTGTATAAAGAAGATGATTTGCATACACTGTGATTCCCCATACAGCCATCACCTGATAAGAAATGTCATCCAATCCCTGGACTGCTGTGCTGCTTTTAATTTAAGGTGGATATCAGTTTTTGTGACAGAAATATTTATGTATATACAAATATATTCAATCCTAGATGGCTTTTTATACAGCCTTCAGGATATCAGAAACATATCAGCTTTCTCTTGCATGCCTCTGGGGAGAATATAATAGCCATCAGTTCCCAAAGGTAAATCTTTATGACACCTGGAGGCAGAAGAACCATTCATGGACACCGCAGAGGTGAGACTGGGTTTTTTTTCCACCTGACAGTAAATCATAACTGAGTCTAGAGGCAAACAGAGAAAGACCAGACAGAGGGCAGGGCATTAGGGCATTGGTCTGTTTAATGGCTGAGGTAATGGCAGGAGGGGTGAATCATTAACTCACTTATGCTCTGTCATCTCAGCAAACAAATGGGGAATCACCTCACTCAGTCTGATTCAGAGAAACCCTTACTGTGCGCAGGGAAACAATGTCAACAAATGCATGTCTGGACTGACTGATGAAACCACGGTGAAGCTGGGTGAAATCACTGCCTCATACCAACAGAAATTCAGAGTGTAGCCAGTGCAAATGAGCAGCAGTGCTTCACCCACTGGCACAGGGATGTCAGGTTCTGTCAGAGCCGGTCTCTGGGTGACGCCAGCACACAGCAGCCCCAGGCAGGTGCAGGGGGGCTGGAGAGGCACAGCCAACAGAGGAGAGAGGCCTTCCTTTTCTGTTTGCCAACAGAGAAACGGGTACTGCTTGATCTATAGAGGAAGGACAGATTACGCTTTTTTATTCTGGCACTGATTGTTTCAAAACCATTGGGAACAAATGATGCAGTGAGATACAGCTTTTTCCCCACACTTCAGTGTGCTGTTGCTATCATAAATCTAGTTATTTATGGTTCCAATTTGCAGTCACTTCCCTGGGCCACTCATTTGCTATTTAAAAAAAGAGATGCCAAACATTGTCCAAAAGGATATGCACATACCATAGCACCAGGGAAAAAATTAAAATATGAAGCCTTCCCCTATAGCTACCCTTAATCTCTTTAGAGACTGCTCTTTAGAACTGGGAAACACTGACTCACTGACTGAGTACCCAGCACTCTGGTATTTGAACACAGTTTAATAGGTTGCTTTGTACAATATAATGAATCTGATGTCTTCGGACATATTCTTTTGTTGTCGTTGTTGTTGTTGTTGTTGTTGTTTTAATTATTGTTACTACTATTATTATTATTTCAGTCTTACTAGATTCCTCAGGAAGCCAAAGGTACGAAGTATAGCCACCATATACTACTCTTATCTTGTTTTCTTTTCATTTCAGCTTGGGTTTTGAGCAGTTCAGCTGAGTTAATTCAATTTACAGGCTCATTAACCAGACTGCAAATGAAAGGGGAAGACAGTGTATCTCCACAGGAATTCTCAATGTCAGAATGGTCTCTGGTTCTTAAAACCTCAGGAGCTTCTGGTGCAGCATCAGTCTGATTTCTTATACATGCAACCCAAAATAAGATCCAATAGGTGAAAAAAGTGGCAAAGAAACTGAAGGAAAACCGTAATTCTTTTTCCTCCACTAAATAGTAAGTTGCATGTGAATTTCTCTTTAAGCTTCCTGGTCAAATCTTTGCAGATAATGACTGACTTGCCAAAAGGTTTTTATGCTAAATCTCTTTTTTTTCCTGATTTATCCTAAAGCTGTTTCAAAACAAAATAAATAATTTTTCTCACTCCAAATCTTTGTCTTTCTAGCCCTACCTTGATTTGTCACTGCTGAGAGACAGTGACAGCATTCAACACTGTTTCCAGGTGTGTCTGAGGGCTGTGTCCTGAGCCTGCCTGTACAAGCTTTTTCAAAGTAGCCAGTCCCACAGCATTATTACTGATCACAATGCTATTCCACCTTTTAGTTATGAGATTCTTTCTGTGAGTGTGAGATTACTTCACTTATAAATGGGTTTCTGGTTAGAATACCTTTTGGAGGGGCTTTTTGTTTTGCATTGAATTGTTTTGCTTTTATTAGTTTTACTGTAACTGTTAACTTGCTATTTCTTATTTCTTTGCTCCATGGAGCTGAATTATATCAGTTCCCAAAGGATGCAACCTTCAGCTGAACACACATATAAAAATGACTATTTCTTTTGTGATGTGTATTCATCAGAGGAAAATTCAAATGCACACCCTCATTTTATTGGGTTTTTACGTTTGAAGTAAGCATTCTCAAAGGCACAATTTCAAACCAAATCTTTGGTGAGGTTCTGTGGCAGTCCCAATTCCAAATAAGCTCAGCAGGAGCTCGAACTGCCTCATCACTCCCCATCAATGATGTTGAGCTCAAGACACTGACTGAGCTGCAGCATATTTAATTTTAAAGTTTACCCTTAGTCTCCAGTTAACCACACACATCTCAAACAAACCCCGTTCAAAAGCAGTGGCCTTTATGCCTGGCAGTTAAATGCCTGGTGACTAAATGTCACTTCTTTGACTGCAAAAGCTATTTCATTGTCCAGAACTGTCCCTGGAACACTGAGCAGCATAATGATTCCTGATAAAATAGGCACCTGGGATGTCTGATACCGCAGTGAATTTTCATAGACATGCTCTGTCACTAGAACGCCTTTTATTGTAGTCTCCAAAGTCATGCATTTATTGGATCCAAGAATCTCCTTTCGCTGGGGCTTCAGTTCCAGGCCAAGTAATTTGTGAGATTTATCCTCACAATCTTTCTGTATCTTACATTTTGAGGGAGAGTTTCTCATTTTTCTGCAGCAGGCTTTGTTTATTTTCAGCAAAAATAACCCAGATGAAAGCTGCATCAGCTGGGCAGGCAAAGACTCCTTTTTAAAAAGAAGTGAGGCATTTTGGTGGTGTATCTCTAGCACAGAGATCAGATTTTTTTTAAGGATGACCCAGTGAGTGACACAAATGAATCTTAGTTATCAATGGCATTTCCTAAATGTTCAAAAATGCAGTCAGGTCCCCTAAAATCTTAAGACTGGGTAAATATTGTGCAGTTTTAAAATGTGCATATTTCTTTTCTCTTTGGTCTTGAACTCATTTGTTATTTTCAAACCTTTCCTTGCAACAACACAGAGAACAATCACATTTTTTCAGAGAAGCTAAGATCTCCATGCAATCCTTTTACTTCGGCAGTTATGCAATTGCCTACGACCATGTCCAGTCAGGTTTTGAGTAATGACATTTTTCAATCTTGTGCTGAAGATCACCAGTCATTGTGATACAACAAAATGGCAAGGATTGCCAAAACTAGTCTCTTAGGGTGAGCTGCAACAGGGTGTATAGAGCACCTTGCATCTCTCTTGAACCTCTTCCATATGGTCTGTTGTGTAAGAATAGGCTAGCAAAAGACATAGCCACTAACTCACACAGCAAAAGTTATTCTTTTCAGTGAGATCTCAATACCTGGCATCTGATAATCCATCAGCCCCCTGCTTACATGGATTTCTACTGTTAGTTCTTGCCAGGTCCATATTACCACAGTGGATAAGCACCTAATCTTCTTTTAGGATATCTTCACAATGTGATGCAAAAGCACTTATCAGCTATCCACATTGCTTAATCAGGGAACAGCTGGTAGCAAGTTGCCACCCCTTGCTATGGGAGGACTCCAGATGTGGAGAGACCTCAGGGGTGAAATTCTTTATAGATGCTGGATACAGAACCATCTATAGTTCATGTGTCCTTTATTGTCCAACCTGGCATTTTAATGATAGCATTTTGATATTTATTTACAGCCCAGGTCAACATAGACCTTTCTCAGAGGGATGCTCACATTGCCTACTTACAGGAGTGACTTGTGAAGGTTGTGTGAACACAATACAGATGCCAGCAGCTAATGGAAGAAGCACTCTGATCTTTGAAGTAATCATAGACGCTACAGCATTTCCCAGGCCCTCAGTGATACTCAGGCACTTCAGTCCTCTTGGACAGACCTAAGTCTCATGATAGGAGACAGAATTTCTGAGCAGCTCAAAGACTACGCAGCAACTGTAGTACTGTACAGCATTTACCTGAACCGCCCCACCATTAGCATTTAGATGGCTGGACCAGTGTTTCTTGATGGAAAAATTGAACTCTAGACTACCTGTCAAATTTTGTTTTTGTTGTTTCAGTCCCTCTTTCCTTTAAAAATATCACAAGCACATAGTAAGGCACAGGGTTAAAGCCTCACTGAGTCAAGAGAAGGTCAAGTGGTGAAGTGGTGGCTTTTTCTGATCTCTCCCTTCAGCAGCTTGACAGTGGAGGGCAACACAGAGTATTGCAGGGAACCAAGTTAAAATTTGCATGAGCAAATGGGATAAGGTTCCTGTCAGAAACACTAAGGGCAGGGTTCTTTGGTTTTGGAATCTCAGCTACAGCTTTAACAACGTATTTGCCTAAAGATTTTGTTAAAATCCTGCTTTTTAAAAAACACTATTTGTCAAATCCGGAGCAAAAATAAAGAAATTCTCACAGGATGCCTTTCCATGCTTTTATGAACTCTGTATTACCATTATTTGTTCATGTAATACAGATTGATTTCTTTCCTGATAGACAAGGATGTCAATCTTTATATATATTATGTCCACAATTATACAAGGAATACTTTAAGTAAACACTTTATCTGAACACATTGGAAATTTGTACACTTGTGGCTACATATATTTCTGTTTCTTAGGACTTATTACTTATCATTTGATATTGTTCATAGGCCTGAAAAAATGTTCATTCTGGAATAAAATTCAGCATATAGTGTGATGATATCACTTACAAGAATACCATGATTGTATTATTGAAAATACATATGTGCTGTAAAATGCTGTTTTATACTGATAAATAATTGATTTGAATAAACATGAAGTTTAAATCCCAGTTTTGGTTTTCTGTGACTACAGCTGGAGTAGAAGTACACACCTGCACACTCACTGGAATGAAATGCACTAATGTGTCTTGCTATTTTTCTTTTTGGAAGAAAATTGTTTCCTCTCTGTTGATGTATAGTTGTAGCCCTTACCTCATAAGACTACACTAGCCAGCATATGAGATGATAGATTTCGAGAGCTACTAGGTTTCCTTGGTGCACAGTAACTGAATTTTGTGCCGTCAGCTGGAGTCAAGAGTCTAATTTTACCTTACAGTAAATTAATAACGCTTTTGATCTTTCATTTTTAGCAAACACATATCTCATGCGTATATCACAACTCCTTTGCCACGTGTTGTTCAACATGATGAACTATTTGCATGTGTGTTTAGTGTTGCATTCTAAGTCCTTGCACCTCCCTTTCTCTGTCCAAACTTCTCTCAGCTTGAAACATTTTTCTCCAACTTTCAGGCACTATTAACAAGAAAATAAAGCAGAGTGGGAAAGATATAATTGGTAGAATAACTTTCATTGGTTTCATAAGCAATGATTTCATTAGGAGCAAATATTTTATTATGGCAAATTCTCTGAAAGCCTTTTAATCAGATTCAAAATTCCTGGCAAATAGAGTAGTCATAGTAGAAACATATGCATATTGAGCAAACTTTTCATAGTCCTTTTTTTTCTCCATTGCTCTGATCCGCTGCTTATCTGCTTCCTCACCACTCAAGACTTGCTGCTTTGCCTGCTTCTTTCTGATCTCTTTTGTTGATCCTTCCTTGGAGGAGTGAATCTCTACACTACTTTTTACAGTAAAATATAATAATTTTTTAGAATGTCTAGCTTGTAAGCTTTCAGCAATATAAGTATTTATTTTCAGTAAGTCCTGGTTTATTAGCTACATACAGGAAATGCGTAATTCCTCTGACTGGAACAAGACAAATTACAGCCAAGTCATTTCCCACCAAATTATCAAACTATGCAATTTGCTGTTTCATGATCAATAGATGGTGCAATGCAAGAAGTGATTTCATACTTCTCTGGCTCCTGTAATAAAATAATTTTATTACACCAGAATTACATGTATTATCCTCAAACTAACTTCATGTGCTATCTTCAGAGCTTCATGTGTTATCTTGGGAAACATATGTATTCCTAGTGAATTGGCTGATACTTTAACAGTGTTTTTTTTTAGTTTGAGCTAAGAAAGTTATCTGTCTTCAGTGATACTAAGAACCTAGTATTTTAAGGGAAAAAGTGCAATATTTTATTTGATCTGGGCATTTCAATTATTGTTTCCTTTGCTGAAATCAAGAACAAAAGAAAATTTATGCGGGAATAAGAAATTAAATTACATTTACAAATGCAGCTTGAACTGAGGCAATGATTGTAATGCCCATTGATTAAACTAATTTCTTGTTTAAATATTCAAAAAATCTGACAAGGCAAAGAGCCATTTTGTACCTAAAGTCCAACATTGCAAAGAAAGAGCTGATATTACATCTTTGCCGGTTTATGTATGTTTTTCTTTGGACTCTGTTGCTTCATGCGTCTAACTCACACTCTCTAAATTGCAGGCTTGAAATATATAATACAGAAATAATGATTAAGCATTTACTGATTAAGCAATACACTACTAAGAAAGTAATTACCTAATAATATAATTAAATAATGGCCTATCACTACTACTGATTTAGCTGCATAATTTTGGATAATTAATGCATACAATTACAAAGCTATTATCACTCAAGTATTATGAAACACACAACTGCTACTGAACTAGAGCTCTATCACCCCCTTTCCTCCCACCACCACTCAGTACATGGCTGCAAGTCCATCTGTCTTTACCATACCTCACTCCAAGTCTTTCAGACATAGACCTGATGGAAAGCTCAGTGGGGTGTCCAGGAGAGCCCCCTCCAGCACCCCAGAAGACAGCCCAATATCTCAGTTTACAAGTCAGCTTTGCTATTTGTAGATATCTATGCTCCTGGCATCAGAAGAGTCACCCCCTCCTGTGTTCTTTACCTGATATCACTCCTTATTCCAATTTATTCTATTTCCAGAACCACCTTTTTGCCACTCTTGCATCTCCTTTCCCTTGACCAAACTCTTCTTTATGGACCAGAGGTGGACCAGAACTTTTTCTTGACGGCATATCTGGCTCCTCTTCACCTTTGGGTGTAGTGGACCTATCTTGTACCTGTAAGCCCTTAGATAGTGCAGGAGCCTTCCTCTTGGTGCTAGAAGTCACCAGCTTCCATCCTTTCACTTCTCCAGAGGCGGCACTTACCTTACGACTAGGTGTGGATACTGTGCACCCCTTTATCTCCTCTTACTTCATCCTTATCTGACAGCAGCAGGCACCCTTAAGTTTCTCAGAGGTTTCACAGCCATTCTTCACTGATCCTGGATCTTATCCTCAGAAGGCCCAGAAGCTCCCTAAGCAGAACTCACACAAACTGCCTCATCTGCGGCTTCCTCTGTTAGCTGTGCTCACCAGAGTCCCCATAGCAGGAACCACTGGAACCCTGAAGAGAAGCTAAAAGAGCACAGAGTCCCAACAGCTTGGACCACCTCAGAGAAAAGCAACTCCGTGAAGCTTTGTAGAAGTGAAATATCAGTTAGATAACTGCAAATATCTGGAAAAGCTGAAGCAATCTCTGTGTAGGTAAGCTCTGAATCTGGAGGGGAAACATTTGCTGTTATGGTTTTCCGTGGCTGTTTTCCTAGACCAACCACACTGCAAATCTGAATTTAAGCTCTGAATATATACTAAATATACTAAATTAAAAGGCTCTTTCTTATGGCCATCTGTTGGCAATCCTTTGACAGTGGTAGTAGAAATAGGGCACAAAAGCCCTTGCCCAAAGCCTGACCTATTTTTTGTATTGACCTGATGCTTCTGGTTATAAGCACTGACACTACAGACAGTCAGAAATTTTGGACTATGGCATGTGTCTCTCTGGCACACCATCCCAAAGACTTTTCTTTGTGGCCTTATATTTTGTTGCACCCCTTGATGGCAAAGTTACAGTTTGGTACTTTCTACATGTGCAGACCTGGAGCTCAACTAGTTATCTGCCTCTCAGGTTGTATAATGGAAGGTTTTGCAAATACCCAATTAAACTGTGATCACTGAAAGATAAAGCAGTCATGAGATCAGGCACAGATCTACAAAAAATCTTGTCTGTAAGACTGAGTGGCCTCAAATGTCAATGTCTTTAAGCTTTGTAATGTTTTTGATTCCCAATGATTGCATTTGTAATGTACATTGCTATGTGGAGCACCCTATAGTCTTACAGTCCAAATTATGTTCATCTGCATTGCTGCAATGCAGGATCCCCCCATGGTCTGCAAAGTTTTTAGGCTAAAGGGAAATCCTAGGTGTCGACTGTGCTTAAAGTGTCTCTTAGAGCTTACTTGCCCTGTGGACAGGATAAAGCATCTTTCTGTCTGATAAATTATTGGGATAGACATGACAGACAATAGAGAAACTGCAGGTATAGTGCAGATGAGACATTTTGAGTCAAAATGTCCAGCAGCAGAGTTTTCTTACATGCTTTTTTGCAGTTCATTCATTAGGATATTTGCACAGATGGGAGAAACTTAGACATTATACTCTGAAGAATGTAAATATGCTTGGGGCAAACACAAACCTGTGGAGACCTATAAAGGGAAATCACTAACCTTCTCAGCCTCCATTTTATTCATGTTTTGTTTACTATACAAACATGGAGAGGCAGAGGTGATGAGGCATTTGCTCAGGAATTATTCAGCACCATCTGGCATCTTGAGGTAATTAGTCTGCACTGTATCTCCTTTGGAAACCATAGCAACTCTACAATAACTTAATTGTGTTCTCTGATGATGGCGTAATAAATAACAAGTGTCACCGCTATAACATACTAATTAATGCATTTTCGACTGCCCAGCTGCTGTATACAAATGTCCTGTCTGTTATAGCTTTCTTGGTAAGAAGTGTTTGCAAAACAGAAAAAGGATTCAAAAATATCATAATTTTGCACAACCTCACTCCTAGATAAACTCAAGGAGGAAATGGTACATGATTTAATTGATTAAGAATTGCAGGAATCAGTCAGTCAGTCAACATGGTATATGGGAAATACATCAGCTTTGTCAAACAAATCTAATTGCATTTCCTAAGAGCATAAGCTTTGATGATTTAAAATGACTAAGCAGATGTAATCCACACAGCTCTATAAGTTATTTGATGTACTGCAACATGACAAAATATGACTAGAAATCAGTATTACACAGCATCAATAAGGTGCATATTAAAAAGATCAAGAAAGGGATAAAAAATGAGCAAGGGGGATGAGGGGGTTTATGTGGAAGCCAAACCTCAAAATCACAGTTCAACTTTGCAAAATGTAGGTTTTTACATCTAGAAACAATGAATACAACCTATTCAGCCAAAACAAATAAATCAGAAAAGTAGTGAATATGAAAAATGTCTTTGAGTAATACTAGATTCAGAATTTCATCTAGATTTTTGGGAAAAGAATACAGGCTAGTGGATCCAGTAGCAATAAACCTGGTGTTAGAATATGGTTAACAAAGCTCAGGGGCATGCTTGCATGCATTGCATGCTTGTTTCCAATGCAGGCAAGAGTGAAAGAAATTATTCATGATCGGAGAAAATACTCAAGCAGAAAAATGTGGCCATGCTGCAGCCCTGGCCGCGGCATTAGCCAGTGTTTGTTTGTCAGGCTAGCAGTGGGACGTCATACAACTGCAGCAGCACAGTGCAAACAAGCCCAGCTGAAAGACAAGGGCTACTTGCTCCATGTGACATCTCTTCCTTGATTGTTCCCAGAACAATGTGGGCTCGTACCTCAGCATAAAGCTGCCCTACATAGTGAGCATGGGCCAGCTTGCTCAAAACTAGCCCAGGGATCTCTAACCAGGTCCAGCATCACATTATTTAGACATGACAATTTTGTGTCCAGCTCAATTCAGACACCATGAAATATGAGAAATTGAAGCCAAATGCATATTAATGTCCTAAAATCAAGTTGGATACTTTTCAGGAACACCCAAGTGACTGAGTTTTGTCCAGGAGATGGTAGTAATATAATGGTCTATGATATAAAGAGGATATGACAAGAAATGATCACATGGCCCCAATCAGTGAGCACTGACCTATGATTTAATAAGAATATACAGTCACCTCATTCTCAGACTGTGTTTACCACCATTACATTGTCACACTGTGAAAAAACAGCAGGGTGATCATCCAGTCTTGCAGCAGAACAAAATTTGGAAATACTGTGTTTTCATTAAGACTCAATTTAAACAAAATTTAAAATTGGTCAGTAAAAACCAAATTCCTTAATAAAGGAAATTTCTAGGGGAAAAAGTGGTATTTATCCAACTGAATGTTACTGAGAGTTAACTAAGAATGCCATTGTCATGCATTAAGAATGTCAACACAGATCTCTCCTTAGTGACAATCATATTCATTTCATTTCACAGTGATAGGACAAGGAGTAATGAGTACAATTTGAAAGAGAGGAGATTTAGGTTAGATATAAGGAAGAAATTCTTGACTGTGAAGATGATGAGGCACTGGAACGGGTTGCCCAGGGAGCCTGCGGACGTTCCACCCCTGGCAGTGTTCAAGGACAGGTTGGATAAGCCCTTGAGCAACCTGGTCTAGTGGGAGGTGTCCCTGTCCATGGCAGAGGGGGTTGGGACTGGATGGTCTTTAAGGTCCCGTCCAACCCCTTAACATTCTATAAATTCTATGATAACGTAAAACACCGGCATGTTTGTTCTCTTATCCCCCCAGCCTGTTGGTCATGTTAGCTTTGACCCACCTTTGTTCCCTAACACAAATGTGACTCTTGATTTTCCACCTCCTTAAGAAGGAATGCACATTCTGAAATCCAATGCAAGTAAATACATTCGTTTTCAAAGTGGTAATTGGAATATTTTATAATCTTATTATTACAATACTCAGCCGCACGCTATCTGAGGCCAAAACTGTACCTTGATCCCTCACAACAGACCTAGCTTGTTTTATGGCAGTATAAACAGTGAGGTATAAACAGTGAGTTATAAACAGTTGTAGAACAAAGATATTGAAGATAATATCACATACAGTAAAAACCAAAAAAATGTGGTTCAAAAGTATAATTACATGTTAAAATACATTGATACACAAGGAAAAAATATTGCCAAGCCTATACACAGGACTTTCAGAAAGAGCAAATAATCACAAGACAATTGTGAATTTTGCTTCTATTGATCATGACTCATATTTGACTCATATTAAGTGAAATGAATTTCAGTCACAGGCATAAGCAGAAATACTTTTTCCGTGTGAAGCTAAGAGTTGTTTTGACTGGTTATTAGTACTGCCTAAGACAACCATTCCCAAATATCGGGGGAAAACAAAATCCCACAAGGTCAAATTCTGCTGAGCTCATCCCCATTCCAGCTCACAGAAACACGGGAGTGATTGTGCAGTTTCTTCCCTTTCTCTGGCAGCTATCTCTTCCTTTAGAGACATGTCATAACATCCACTGAGGCTGAATTTAGTCACAGTAGAGGGAAATGTGTGTTGAGGCTTCTGCCCTCCCCCGTGCCGTGCAGTGCCCGCAGCCCGCCACACGAGGGTACGCATCCCAGGGAATGCTCATGCCGAGGGGGCCGCTCCAGCACCCACACCTTCCGTCACTTCTGTGTCAGCAGGACACGCAGCAACACCACGGCGAGAACTCTCGGCCAAAATTAGCTTCTTGCCACTTACAAGATGGCAGGCTGGGACAAAATTCTATAGCTTTACATCTACTCCTGTGAAAAGCAGATGATTGCGCAATATTTCATGCAATCAAGTCAAAAGAAATTTGTCAATTCATTTCTGTATTTTCCAATACCACAAAAGCTAGAGGACTGCTATTACCTTCAGTTGAACCAGTTTCAATCCAGAGCTAAAGGGACATGCTATAGACCTGTGTAACTGAAGCAGGATTCAATAATGTATGTATTATTTTCCTGATTCTATTATATGAGCATACTTCATTGTTCATTTTCAGATATACTGGGAGTTAAGCATAAAAATAACAGTAACTGTGTCTATGTAATGTGTGGAGTGGGAGGAAAAGGGGGACTTTGAAACAATTTCAGAATTAATAATGGTGTGCTATTCTAGGCACACTGCTATTTTATACTAACTTCACAGAAAACTTTGAAATTGTTTAAATGGTTTTTGTTAGATGAGCAATGCTAACTGCACAAAGTATCTTATGTTCTTTGCAGAACAAGAGAAGGAGATTGATCCATTTCCCTTCCTTTCTCCTTCTTTCCCATCTCTTTCCTTTTCTTCCTCCATGCCAACATTTCTGCGACTTGTATTTTCATATGACAGTAACTCTTACCTTCACAACCCCAGCAGCACTAAGCTTTTAGGCAGCAATCTAGCAATCACCACCGAAGCCAGCTGGGGCTCAGTCCTTACAAGACATTTATGGATATGTGCCAGAGAGTAAAAGTTAGTTCCAGGTGAAACCCGGCCAGATCTGTCAGTGGATCGCACCCCTACTAATAAGCCTAAGTGGGATACTTCAGCAGCTTGACTTGACAGCCATCATCAATCTCAATGCAGAAAGCAGTTTAGATCATTTGCTGCTTAGACATGCTGAGATCTTTCTCCATGGTTCTAGTTAATCCACAGAATCACTGAGGTAAACTTAGCGTCATTTCCAAGAAGCCATGGATAGATGCTGGTTTTCCTGCCTCAGATGTTACAACATCGAAAAGGAAAAATGCTCTGGGCTGATTAAGTTAGTGGTGCTCTAACAAACACAACATCTCATCTGGATCTGCAAGGAAAGAGTGCAGTGCCAGGAATTTTCCTGGCTTTCACTGTGAGGACTCTCACTCTTCATGAGACAGCCTTGGCTCTCCAGCTCTCTCAAAGAACCTGCTACCCTTGCTCTCATCCTCCTGCCTCCCACAAGTTAACATCTGCTAGCATGAGTTAATGCCATTTAGCAATACCTGACATTCCCTGAAGGAGCACTACCTTCCTGAAAGGTTTCAGCCTGACACTCCAGGCAGTCTTCAGAGGTCTGCTTGAGGACAGAGCTGTCACTCACCTTCTCCCATTCTCCCAGATCTCAGTCCTGCATTCTGCTTCCTGAGGTCCTTCCACAGCCTCCCTAGGAACAGAGCATCTGTCACAGCCTACTTGGGAAGCAGCATGTCCTCGCCCCACGGTCCTACAGAGGGGTTGTTCTGGGCTGTACATCGGCCTGTGCAATCTGCTGTATTGCCTTGATGTAAAGCAATGGGAAAATTCTGCCAGAACACATTTCAGGGTTTCTTTCCAATCTTTGTTTTTCCTAGACTAAAATCACAAGCAAGTTCCACAGCCCCATTAGGCAAGGTATTTCAGAAAACACTGACAACCTGCATAATGTGATTATTGTAATAATGAGGTCTTTCATCGGGAAAGTCTATAAATAATTACATCTAATTAAGTAGCTGATAGATGCAGTAAGCCATCCATCAGTGCTTGAGTCCTACATTACAGACTGTAATAATTTTTCTGTTAGTGTAAATGCTGAGCAAGAAAGTGTAATCAATGAAAACGTTATTAAAGTTTTGTGTCACTGCTAGGAAACAAATTGAATTTTTTTTCTCGATTTTGTTTTCCTAATTTGCTCTTGCAGTATTAGGCAGTAGCTGTCCTTGGCCAATGACTCATTCTGACTGCAGCACTATTTGAAAAAGAGGAGTGAAGCAATAAGTACAACAGGAAGAAAAAGGAAAAGAACAAGCAAGATGGGCTACATACAGAAACTCATTGACTTTATTAGGAAAATTTAGGAGGAATTTTTTTCTAGAAAGTGCTGAGCCAAAGATAATAGACACAGAAAGCTTATTTTAGAGAGCTTTACATTCTGTGGACTGTCATTACACCTACCACATATAATTCAAACTTTCAGATTTATAAAGTTGGCATGTTATGCCTTATTCTGGGATCAGATATCCCTGAACTGTTTAGGGGGTATCTGATGGCAAAATCAATGTAACAAATACGGTTGCAATTACATGTAGAACAATAATACAAGAAACTATAAATATTAGCACAGAATTCATACTAACTCAAAGACTGAATATTCATATATTAATGGACAAAGGTCTTCTCAGACCCAAGTGCTCACATGCTGCACATGAAAGGGAACCAGAGCACACAAAGAATTCTGGCAACATTACAGGCAAGAAAATAATGCTTGGAGAAGCAGTGGCTGGGTCATTATTTTTTTGATAAATGCTGAGCCTTCAGACAATCTGGCTTAAAAATTTAGAAGGTAAAATGCTGTTAAAGTTTTTGCCATGGACTTTTGAATTTTCATGTTTTCCTGTTCCAAATTTTACTTGTTTTTCTTTCCCAGAAGGAGAATTGTAATCTTATTATTAATACCGGGAAGGTGTGTATAAAATAAACCCAGGAAGGAAATCTTTATTGAGATTCTCCAAATATATGTTGAGATGCCATATAAAGCCATGAGAGACAGAAACTTTTGCAGTAACTGAGATATTTAGTATTCAATAAAGACTCCAAGTCTTAATATGCTTGGGATATGAGATAATAAAAGCAGGTTTTCACTGTTACATCCACAGTGAGTAAAACAGAATATGTAAGTCAGACTATGTACTATACTTCTTAGAGAAAAATAGTAATTACAAAAGGCAATAGCAGCAAATGTAAGAAGTAATTTTTAAAATGCATCAAGAATATTAAGGATCATTCAAAAGAATTTAAATTCACAAGTTTGTGAAGAAACATGTAAAAATCAACAGTTTGCCCATAAACAAAACCAAAAGCAAAAACAAAAACAAAAACAAAGCGGTAATGCAACAATAGTAGTATTTCCTGAAAAAATATCTTAATTTTTATGGGGTTTTAAATTTTTATGATAACAACAATTGTAAATATAGGAATTTGAGTAGATGCCTACCAAGAAACCAGACAGGAAAAAAAGGGGAAGAGAGGCAAAACAAAAAACAAAAATCAAAGAACAAACAAACAGAAAACCCAAACCAAAACAAAAAGATAGAGCAAACTTGTAAACAAAAGTCTCAGACTTTATGACAATGTTCTTCCAACAATATATCTGCCTATTTTGTACTTTCACAGCATTCCAGTAGCCACTGCCATAGGAGATACTGAACACCCCAGAGGGTTTTTTTTCACTACTATGAATTGACAGAAACATAGCTTTTTATATGAAGCAGAAACTAAACATCTCGATAGCATGCATGTGCCTACTTGCTCCGACCTGTAAGTACAAGCATAATGTTGGTCATTATGGGGACTCCCTCTGACTCTAAGAAAGCAAATCAAATTTAATCTGTCTTTGTAGAATAAAGGCTGCAAGTTGTCATTGATGTAGAAGAAAAAAATATTTATATGGCAGGTGGAAGAAATGATAAATTGTACCACACAGTTCTCTGGCATGAGATTGCAAGAAATATTGCATTTTTCTTGCCTTCCCTTTCCTTGAGTATACACTTTGCCAGCTGTAGTTATATACAAACACCAACTTGGAGTCAGGTTTTTTAGTTTCAAATATATTCACACATCTCTGAAGCTATCAGTCATCTGCAATACCTGGGCATAGCTCAAGGTGGAACTATCTTATATTTATTCATCTTGACCGAAAAACAAAAATAGCAATAATGACATGCTTTTAGTAATATGAATAAAAGTATCAAAATCCATGTATTCCTTGACATTTTCTTGACTGTACAACTGTCTATCTCCCAAGAACTAGGAAGTAAGTCAAGGGAAAATGGATAAAATAGTCTACTTATTATTTTCTTTGATTACTTCATAAAAACAGTTTTGCCTGTTTTAAGGCCAGGTGGAATGATCCAGCAAAAAGAGATAACAAAGCTCTGAGCCAAATACATGGCAATCAGTGGAAAGCATCCCACTGGTTCAATGAATATTACAGTGTATTGAATATTACATTCAATATTCAACGTATATTAAACCCCATCCAATTCCATCCAATTCCATATATTAAAATCCATTCCAATTCAACACAAGCCAGATTAATCCTAGTTTAGTTCTCTTGACATCAGTTTACTGGCTCAAATGTATCATTTTTCCCTTGAGCAGTTCCACTGCAGTTTTTCTGAAATGTCTCCATTAAGAGGCGACAGAGTAATGTCAGTATGACAGAGCTGAAGGGGCTGCATGTGCCCTACGGGTTTCAGTCAGATCATACTCTTGTCACCTGCCCATGGAGAGAAGAGTCCCCTACTGATGAAAGCCCAGTGAGCTGCAGTCTGCCCGGAAGCCTGCAAAGAGCCCTTCCCTCATTAGCAGATGTTTTATAAACAGCATAAAAGGAATACAAAAATCTCATGAGTATTCAGAAGCACACTAAGGCTTCCAGAGGATATGCTGAGAGACCCACATGAGACTATAACTCCTACTGCTGAAGGAGACATGGAGGGAGCAGACAAATGAATAAAAACTTATCCGTATCTGCAGTTACAAAAATAAGGTGAACTAATGAAGACAGGATCCACCACAACACTGAGCAGCAAGTCAGCCATGGCACAGTCTCCTTCTTGTTTTAACAGTATGATGGACCCCTGCTTTTGGCAAGCAAACCCCATTACCACAAGGTCTGTGAATCATTTCTAATGCAAAGCTCTCTGACAATGTTAATATGATAGTCGATGTTCTACTGGCAGAGCTGGCTGACTGCATACTGGAAAGTGGTGTGCAGAGGCCACCTCTGGTTTTATAAGCAAGACCTTTATAGACTGCAAAGGTTGTCACGCTTGTCAAAACTTTTTTACTCTGTGTCCTTCAATATTTATGCAGCTCCATGAGTCCACAAGTGACTGAGTATCTTTTCTGGGTTTAATTCATATTCTATGTATTGAAACAACCAATCTAAAGTTAAATATGTGTCTCTAAGTGACAAGTTCTAAATCCCTTCCTTAGGCAAACAACAATTTGTAATTCCTGTTTACCACTTTCACATTTTAAGCCAGTCACATTTAATTAAAACTGCAGAAGTAGCCTATTAGTTGTAAATCCTAGTACAGCGAATACATCAACACCACTGTAAAAAATAAATAACTCAATGCTACTTTTACTTATCCAAGTTTTCAAGCACATCATGCATGATTACTTTACCTTAATCTTTGAACTCCTCCAGAGATTAAAAGAATGTTTCAGGATTCTTGCAACCGGGAAAAAGAAATACAGTAGTGACACGCATGAGAAAATATTTAATTCCTTCTGTAGTCAAATTTACAGGATAATAATACAGTAGATTTTGAACACGCAAGTTTGAAAATGAATACATTTCAGATGCACTAAGAACAGGGGATCCATTATCTTTACTGTATAACAGCAGCTAGATTATCTTTATTGTATAAGAGCAAAAGACACTCTATAAAATGAGTCCAGGTATTTACAACGTAAGTTTATAACTCACTCTTCTTTATACTAAAGCATTATTATACCTCCCAAGTGTTTCTATACTGAAAGAGTGGCTACTTCCTTACAAAGCAAAACTGATTTAGTATTTCATAAACAATCCAGAGCTATCAATTTTTTTGAAACTGCTTTTTTAAAACCTTATCAAGTTTTTAAAACTTGGGCTGTATCAAGTCAAGGGACCAAAAGCCCTTCTAACCTGATATTCAGGCTCAAGCAGTGACCAATAATGGAAGCCTAGCAATGCCCTTCTTTACTTTTCAAATTCCCAGAAAATCTAAAAAAAAAATTACTTAGGGTTTAAGAATTTATTTCACTGTGTTTCCCAACTGCTATGACTAAATACATCTAGTTTTAAACTAGAGATATGAAAAATTTTGTGTACAAATCATCCATTTATAGTAAATACTCCCCATTAATTATGTTATCCAAAACCACAAAATGTTTTGGAATATAATTAATGTAAAGCTATCCGAGTTAGTCTCTTACTACATTACCTATTTTCATATTTATGGAAAAAACTTATCAAAGACCAAATTATATGGAGTGTATATGGAATAATTCTGCTTATCAGTCCAAAGTGCTCTGTGTCATTTACTCACCCTTAAAAGAACTCACAGAAATTGCAGATTTCTATTTATGAGACTTTTAACACAGTGCAGATACCCACTTCTCAAATACATCATAGGATTTCTGTGTATGTCCAACTTAAGTCTATTTCTGCCATACCTCCAGCTAAAACTTCATTACAAAATGGACAATAGACTATAAGGTACTACCCTATGCTGCCCAACAGGACAGCAAACAATCTTAGGCTGTTTCTAGAAAAGTGACTAAAGGAAACGCTTTGGGCTGGTTTTGGTTGGGGTTTTTTTGTTTGTTTGTTTGGTTGGTTGGTTTTTTTTTTGGTTTTTTTGGTTTTTTTTTTGTTTGGGGTTCTTTTGCTGTTGTTTTGGGGTTTGTTTTTTTTTCAAATTCAAAGTAGAATTCTAAGTCCTTTGAATTCTTCAAAACTGATACATTTGGCTACTCCTGAAAATAAGATGAGGATGTAAGAAACAGCAGCTGCCTGGAGATGAGAGCATTAAGACATCTCCCAGATGAGTGTATTTCCTAAAGTTGTTGATTTAGCCACAATAAAAATGAAAGCTCAGTAACAGTGGTTTGAACAAAAGAAAGTTTTCTACCAGGGTCACTTGGTCATGTCCACATGGAACCAGTGATTGCTATACTATTTCTTGGTATATAATTTTAGGTTTGAAAAGTAGGTAAACAAAAAGGTAGTTACAAAAAATACTTGCACTCAAGCAGAATGCGATTTTGGATTTGATTCTAAATGTGTGATATCTGTAGTGTCTGATCTGCTTTCATTCTTGTAGTGAGACTTTAGTGCCTGAAATCACTGCATATGTTCCCTCTACTGAAGTGAAAATAAACAAGGTGAAGAGAGAAGTGATGAGTGCCTGTTGAACTACAAGAAATTTGTAAGCAGCTGTTCACAGAAAAAGAGGATCTTCCACATAGAAGCTCAAAGTGAAAGACAATTCTCCATCTGGAATACTTATTTGATCTTGTTCTCCTGCTACTGTTTGGAGGATGTTCTGGAGATGAATATTGAGTTCAAAATTAATCAGGACAATGATCAATTTTTCAAGCCCTTGATGTAAAGCTTCTGCTTGCCACCAAATTAATGACAATCTTTTATGGGAATAATCAAAGGAAAAAAGGACAACTCAAAGTCCCAAATTTAGACAAAAGATTACTTCTCACAGTAATAACTCACCAGTTCCCTAACCACTGCTTCCCCCAGTGAGCACTATGGAGAGGGATCTACAGGATTTTCTTGAAGTATGGGAGGAAGTCCTCCTAGTCAGGACTTCCTAGTCATTCAACTTATTGTCCTTACTGCTGCTCTTCCTCTAGTCATTGAACTACAAAAGCTTGTTTTCTAAGGGTTAATATAAGTTCTTAAGTTTAGAGTGGGACACATTGCAACACTGCAACAACAACCTCTTGCAGCTAATATATACATTTAATCTCTTTTTTTTATGTCAGCTAGCCCATGAAAGATTAATAGCACTTTGAGCCTGGCTTTGTGTTCTTTACCAACAGCTTTATTACTCATTTTTCACTTAAGCACTGTATTCAACCTCCTATTAGAAACTCAAGGGAAGTGAAATGCCATATTAAAGATCAACTCATTCAGAGACAATGATCTATGAAGGCATCAGAACTGGCCATAGGCTGTGTATATATTGCATTTTGGTAGGAACACACAACTTTCTGCCAGTTCCCCAGGCTCAGTGATGCTCTTCCACCCACCTGAGCTGCATCTTCACTCAACATACCTCAGTTGTGTCCATACCACACTTTTGCAAGGAGACACACAAGGTTTGCATACCTTTGTTTACCTTGTCCTTCATGTATTTTTGGCAAGACAGACACCTGCTAAACCAGGGCTGAGGTCCTACATGAACAAAATGAAAGCCTGTCCTTGGGTTTTCAGTCGCCTCATGGCTTCAAGATCCTGCCTTTCAGGCTATCAAAGTAAAAGCAGAGGTACAGGTCTCACGCAAGACTACATGAACATGGTGGCTACCCTAGAAAGCATCTCAGCTAATTTTTCTCACTAAGTGTTCTAGAGCAGTGAATAATGCCAGAAATACTGTTTATAGCTTTGCTTTTAGAGCACGGTTGTTCTGCTCATAGATGTGCCAAGAAACGTCCTCCATGAAGGCTCCATATTTGTTCTAAAAATGCACATACACAAGGAAAAAGAAAGTACTTTATAGCAAGTAGCATAAACAATATAGAAATGGATGGAGATACGCCTTAGGACAAGGCAGGCTTTGTAAGATCACATCATCCAGCAGTTGCACTTTGTAAAAGATCATCATTATGTCTCTTACAAAACCTGAAAATGTCACTGATTCAGTGCCATTCTTCTAAAGATTATGCAAGGACTAACGGTCTATCAGCCCTAATTGAGTAAACTCAATCCTCCTTCAGGTTCAAAAGCCACAGTAGATAAATCCATGTACCAGGGTAGGTGGTATGAAAATGACTGCTTCTTACTTTTTATGGACATTCATTTGGACTTTAATGTTACCTGGAGAATAAGAGAATAACTTACTAAACATACCAGAGGACCAACGCCTGTTAGAGTCTTAAACTTACATCTGCTGTTGCCATCAATAATCTTTCACCAATTCATCAGTTCTGTTCTCCGTTAAAAAAATATTAACCTGATGTTTTAACTAAATGACCAACTTCACTGGATCTCTTTCCAGTTCGTTTTCACCTGATATTCATTTCACAGGGCATCTCTCAGCATTACAAGTCAGGTACATTTCCTTCACTGAATTACCTGTCTCACTGAAAGCTGCTGCTCTATTTTATTTTATAAAAAAAATAAAATGTCACCACCATAAAATATCAACCTTTCTTCAGGCCAAATAAGCATCATGCATGTCTCTAGCCCTACTTTCAGTATTACTATCTTCTTAGATCACTTTGCTAACTACCTCGCTTCAGTGGCTCCCTGACTGTCTCCTCAGCTGGGGTAATCTAATATCACCTTCTATTGAGCCTCAAGGCTGATTTCGATATTCTCACTTGCTCTTCTTCACTGCCTACAGACATGCTGGAAGAAAACTGTACAAGCCTAACTATTGCACAGGAGATACAAGCTGTAAAAGAGCATCGGCAAACAGAAACGATAATTTAAAAAACAAAACAAAACAGTTGGATATTCTGCAAGGATCTGTTTCGTGTGAAAAGCACAGCAGGTTTCTCTCATATGTTTTTCAGTTGCTCATCTTAATATCTTTACCTAGTAGGATATCGCCTAGGAGTGGGAATTAAAGTAATTCTCCAGATGATATCATCCCCTGTTACAACATTGTTTTGGTGGTTTCACGAGCAGTGAATCTTCTCTGTCTTGCCATGTTATACCAATCCCTATCTCATCTTTCCTCTTCCCTGCGGCTTTTTCCAACCAACATCAATTCTGCCATTTTATGATAAACATTCTTTCTTTTCTTAGACTCTTGTATTAGCAGATTTCATCTCAGGCCAAGAAGAGAGAAATTGCCCAATAGAAAAGTCTAGTCAAGGGTGAAATGGGTGGGGGAAAGATAAGAGAATCAACTAAGACTACAAAAATTATTGGTCAAAGTAAGGCACGTTAAGGAGAAAATGGTTCAGATCAAAGAAAATAAGAAAAAAAAAGTAAAGAGAAAAAAAACCCTAAAAAAAGAAAACTCAGCGCCAAAGTTAAAACAGATTATGAGAATCAACTTACATCCCCAAAAGTTCATACACATATGCTAAGATGACTCTTCTGGGAACAGCATGGGAGTTGTGTGAGAAAAATATTTTACCGTATAAAGATCTTAGGATGGCAGCAGGTCAGTGGCAAAACCAAAACGATAATTTGCTCAAAGGGTGACAAGTCCTAGAAAAACAAATGAGATAATCCCATCTTACTTAGAGAAACAAAGCTTATGATTCACTATATGAAATATAGAACCAATGGGTCAGAGATCAACATTAAATCTTCTATCTATAAGTACTATGCCAACAAATGGAAAAGCAGACCTGAGGAAAGAAGATAGAGAGTGAATTATACCTATGCATTTCTGCAATATTACAAGCCTTTTAAAAAAGTAAGTATAGGAATGAATATGAAAGCAGCTTCTTTCTGTGTGGCAAAGTCTGCTTAACAGCCTGGTGTTACTGAAACCCTGCCTATTGCTCTTCAGTATCCCCAGGGCGTATGCAGAGACTGGAGACCAGCTCTTGAGAAGAGACATGCTGCACCGTGGAAGAGTAAATGCAGGTATGAGATTGCTGGGAAGGATCCCTGAAACACTGTCACATTTCTCATTCCCATAGCCAGTATCCTGGCAGCGTATTACTGAAATCTTGAAAAGGCAAGCTTTTGGAACTTACACATATATATTTACACACACCAGGAGCATACATGTATTTACATATATTGTAAACTATCGCCATTACCAGACAAAACCATGGAGCATGGAGTTACCCAGGTAGTGGAGACCTTGACAAATTTGTAATCAGTGGAAGGTCTTTACAAAGATGTACTTATAGTAACAGAGATGGAAGAGAAAGATTTTTAAGAGCTAGGTGTGTCCAGGTAAGTATGTAATTTCAGGTACCTTGGTTTAGGGACATTTTTCTACTTGAAACAATACCCTTTTGTTTGCTTCTGTGCTCCTACCTAGCATGTACCTAATATGTCTCACTTTAATACATCTTTAGAAATGGCCAGGCTATGTATACTGGGCAAAGAATGCAAAGTGACTCCCACCTAGAAATGACACAGAAAACATGGGAACAGCAACCACTGATATTTTTAAAAGAACATATGCTCTGCAGGTGTGTGGGCCTTCACCATGAAACCCAGTATTTTTACCGGAATCTCTTCCCTTTCATGTAAACACACTCTACTGAAAAAAACGGCCATATTGTATTACATATAGCTACAGTATAAAGGACAGACAAGATCAATATCTCCTGTTTAAATTATGCATATTTTTGGTTAGACTTTAATCTGTTCCATTTAAATTTATGACTCATTTCTTATGTGTAGCTGAGATTTAAGAAACTACATTTAAATTAAAGACTGTGAAATTACAATATTTTGACAAATTAAAATGGTTAGTGTTCAAAGTTTTCTACTTCAGTAGCACCATAGATTTTTAATATGCTAAAATTAGTCACCAAGTATTATTAGAAATTAGTCAGTGGTTTTAATGAACTGGTCTTGTCCCCATTAAACAAAAGAGAGAAATTTAAACAGAAGTTTACATCAAATAGGCAACTCTCTAAAACCCTTACTCTGTTTCATTTTCAATCAACTTCTCTAAAATTGCAGCCTGATGGCCTGGATTGAGCTGTCCCCAGTAGATCTTCCAGCTACACCTACACTTCCATAGCACTATATCCCTCTCTTTCTCACTTACCTCAGACCTGGACAGCATTTGTCAATTCCACCCAGAATATAAACTATCTTAGGTGTTTATTCTTATGATAGTGTGGATATAGGCAGATCAACCCATAATTTCTCTTCCGTAATGCTGTCTCCAAGCCAGAATCAAGGTCCCAGTACCCATATTACACTAGATGACAGACATACATAGTTATGGCTTATTCCCAGTATCTAAAAATGCAGACAGTCTGCTCCCAAGTAGGATTGCAGATACTGGTTTCCAAGATGGTTTATTTCCATGACAGACAAAAGCGGAGGTGATAGGTCAGCAAACTATCTCTTCTGTGAGCAAGCTGAGCCTTCTGGAAGACTAGGTTCTGGAGATCTTAACTGTGCCATGGCAGAAAAAGGAGTGCAACCTCCTGTCTGCATGCTCCCATACGGATCCCAAGAGGCTTGTGAAAAAATACTTCAGTGATAGCTGATATGATCAGTAAACACCACTCCAGCAAGTACATTCACCATTAAAGAAAAACACCAGCCATTAGCTTGCACCTGCATTCGGTGACAGTTGATGGATGGGTTGCATGGCAGCTTCTGCGTGAAGTCCAGGAAGTCGGGATGTGCTGATTGTTTTATTTTCTCACCTATACAGCTTTGCAAATGACCTCCAGATATGTAAGACAAAGACATTGTCTCTAGTTTTGACCCCACTCTCTATGTGTTTAAAGGTGCTGGAAAATTGATAAACCTATAATGCAGGAGTTGCGAAGTCAGGAGATACAGACGCTGGTCCAGCAGAGAAGGGAGCTGACTCAGCAGGCCTGGCACCTGTAACAGAGAGATTAGATTAATCTAGAGCCAGAAGTGGGAAATAGTTCTTTCTCAGCAGCTACCCTGCAGCAGTAGTTTCTAGTTTATGAGCCCTGAGGGAGAGCTGGATGGACAGCAGCTGTGAGAGCTTTTTGTCAGGAGTATTCAGTCTGATCCTGAGCCTTCTCTTCCTTTTTGCCATTTACAGTAAAAACTAAATGACATAAATTGTGGGCAAACCTAGCTGGCTCAGGAGGAAGTGGGGCTAGAGTGATCTCTCTGGCAAATCCTTCAGCTCTCAGGCTCCAAGAAAGAACCTGAATGAGATTGGAAACTCCTCTAGGGCAGGTGAGTGAACAGGATTCAGCTGAGCATCCAGCCAGTAGTTGGGCTTTGGAACACTAAAGTTCTCACAGTATATTCCTAAACATTCCTGGGAGATGCTGGGGTTAATAGTGGGTGTTGTGTGTCTCTTCTGATAAGTACTGTACAGGGGAAAAGGAGGCACCTTTGTGTGGATACCAAAATGCTGCTAGCAGATGAATTTTCCAGCTTCTTGCAGTAATTCTTTGAGAACCTTTCCTTTCTCATGCAAGATATGAAAACAGTAAGATAGTTTATGCAGGCGATAGTCACATCTGGTGTTTTGCTAAGTTCTGGTTATGGTACACTGAGAAATGTTTTACCGTGGATGTGATAGAACCTAAACCAATCACCCTAGGAGGTGTGTGAACATTGTCCAATCGCTTTATGGAACTAGACTATATAAAAATGATTGTAAAATTAATAAATAATTCATTCTTTCACTGCATTTGTGTGTTGTCACATCTCTCCATTCCTGGCACTATAGCGACACCTTTGTTTGGTTTGTATTTTTCTGTCCTGCAGAAAATAAGCCTTATTTCTTATTTTCATCAAGGCATCACCAGCTTGGATGGCAGGCTCAGCTCCCCTTCAGAGGCCACTCTGCATCCCACTCACTTTGAACACCTTTCCATGAACACCCAATACACTTGGGTAGCTGGGCTTGACCAGCTCAAAGAATGGCACTAGACACAGTTAGAGCTGCCCCACATGGCAAGTATTTGTCAAAATTATGTTCTATGTAGGACTTCAGCAAAGTCAGCACTTAAAGCATGGAAAAGACATGGATAAATTCATTTTCAGGGTTTGCAAAAATATCTGTTCATGGAATATGTGACAGGACATAATGCCTACCTAATACTATAGGGTAAAAGGTGTTTTGCTTCCACAGACGGTCTACATATGGATATTGAAAAGAGCAGAGGCAGACAGTCTTAGGAAGCAAACTAAGAGAACTCCCAGCACTGCATGAAAGTCTGCATAGTAGATCAGAGAAGTGAGATTAATAGGATGTAACAGGATTTCCAGAGGGATGCCTGCATCTAAGGAGATACCTGTAGCACTGTCTTCACTGAATATAGCGAGATGTCTTTCATATCTCTGTCTTGTACCTTCAGTGGCTGCCTGGAGACATGACTTATAGATGTTTTTCTCATGCCTTCAAATAACCCACACAAAGTTTTTCTCAGGCAGGCAGAGAAACCCTTGTCATTGTGACTACAGAGGCTGATATGCAAAATATCTCAAATTGTGATGTAGAACATTACTTCATAGTCTAGACTTACCACTTCTGGAAAAATTTAATCGAGGTTATGTAAGCTACATAAAGCTCTTCACTATAAGAAGATAAGCCTTACCAGAGTTTTGCAATAAAGTATAATAGCATATACTGATGGGTGGAAAAAAAAAAACCACCAATATTTAGTTTCCATAGCAATAGGAAAACTGTGACTAGTTTTCAAGGTCTTTGCTTTCTTTCTTTTATTGTTATTGCTGGTTGTAAAATATCTGAAGGAAGAACAGCTAAAGTGCCTCTACTCTAGGAGATACAAGAATCCATCATTCAAATTACATCATCCATCAAGGATTAGTTTCCAGGAGTCTGGCTCAGTGTTGCTTTAAAAATTACTTTAAGCAGTCCACAGGTGGGAGTGGACATATAGAGGAAGAAGAGCAAGGCAAATGCCAATCTTCCTCCAACCAGCAGCACTGAAGCAATAACATTAGATTGCTAGTTAAATATAATCTCCAAATTGAAATGTTCTCAAGACTCATTTTATTGTACGAATCAATTACACAGAGCTTCCTCCAGTCAATGTTAAAAAAAAAAAACACCTTGAAATCTATCTGAGACTCTTTCAGCTACACCTGTTCTGTGTTTGCTGAAAGTGGCATGGGACCTTTCATCCCCTGTGTTCTGGTATGCAAGGAAGATTGATCAGAGGCCAGGCAGCCCAGAAAAGGTGAAGAGATACAGCTGCAGAAGAGCATCTCCCACAGTCTCCACCAAGCAGGGAAGCCTTGCTCTTATTCTCCCATTAGGACTCCTGCATCAGTCTGGCTGTTGTGTGAAATCGGTAAATTCCTGAGACTTCTGTTGCTACCTGGCCTCTCTGAGAGATATTTTTGGGACAGCCAGCCTTATGTCACTGGAAAAGGTTTATGGAGTCCCAGGTCATTTCTAGATAGTCCCAATCATTTTTCAGGGTGTTCTTATGAATATGCAACCTACCAGAAGAACAGAGGTGGTACAAGACAAGACCAGGTATATTTCTTCTCATTGTTGCTGCTATTGTTACAGCTTTTAACTGAATATGGGTTTTGTGATGGAACTAGCTTCCATCTCTCTTCACCACTATCAAATAATGAAGGGTAAAAAGCATTCACTCTTAGAGCAATGCATTACTTAGTCCTACTCTTATGTACATTTAGTACACTTAACCTACTTAGTCTGACGTGGCAAAGACTCAAATGGCTGCTAGAGGGCAAGATGGCAGTTTTGCTTCAGTCTCAAGTCGGCAAACAAGTATAATTTTCCTAACTGTGAGTACTTTGCGGGAGGGAAACAGGTGTTCGGTGATAAAACTCCCCCCTAAAAAAGGAGAAGGGCTGAGCTGGTACAATGTAGTAGATCACAAATTGTATTTGTTTGACTAAAAGGTGGGAGAGACTATTTGCCACTTGGTCTGTAAAGAAGGCCACTTTTACTTAAGGCTTGGCCATGACAGTTTATGTGATTAAACTCTGAAATACTTTTGTAAGACATTTGGAAGAATTTTTGTATCCATAAAACATTAGAATTTTCTTTTTGGTTTAAACTAACAGGATAGTCATTTTTTTCATATCAGAAACTGATGAATTTTAGGTCCATTATGCTACATAAGTATCTTCTAAGCCTAAGCTTGTGCAGGTCATTGGTATGAGTTTTTTCTTGTCTTCTTGCGAATTGTCTATCTTTGTCTACTTTCTCCCATTTTCATTTAAGCATTTTACATTTTTTCTTTGGCTGTTTTAAAATGGAACACAATTACTTACGGCCTAAGACCCAGCAGAACACTCCATCACTTACTAATGTATGAGTGTTACACATTTACTAGAGGATAATATAAAATCCAAAAATGTCACCTGGCTAATTGTTTAGTAATACTCATGCATTCATTGTGCTACATCCTGCCACAGATGCCAATAAAATGAACACAGATGAATAGCTGTAGGCAACTTGCAGAGAAAAACTTCAACCCCCTTGTTCAAGTCTTCCTGTCCTCTGAGTTTGCCCTATGAGCTCAGTGTGCACAGGAAGGCTGGATATACACAGCAGTAGACAAAGCTGGTAATATTACCTATTGTCCTTCTCCTGACAATTTCCATTGAAACATCCTATTTTGGTTGTCTCTGCCTAACTATTTGGACTAAAATTTTCTATGCCAGATTCTCTGCCTGAGGCTGAGTTTTATTGGAAGCATTGCAGGGAAAAAAATACTCTGCTGTGTCAGAGAGCAGAGTTGATGGAGGAAGGGAATGCATTGCTTTTTCCACATTACCAAAACAGTTTAATTAACTAAACAGGAATCTGCTTACCACTGTTTTTCCCAGCCCTTGCAAGGTGCTGCAGCTGATCAAGTGGCTGGATCTGTGACTATGGAAAAAAACACCTGGATTATGAAAACTGCAGTGAAACATAAGTGTTTGAGTAAAAAAGGTTTCAGATCTCCATTTTTGTTTCAGTGAGACTATTCCCAGCTAGAAAAAGAGGCTAGCTCTAACCATTTAGAGAGAAACTGGTATCTCAAAGTAGATAAGGACAAGACAGTATTGGGATGAGACAGAAAGAATATGCACTTGAGAGAGGGAAGGAGAAAGAGAAAAAGGGACAAAGTGAGGGAGAAGGCAAAGTGGAAGTGAGGAAGACAGTCTTGGGCTTGCATCAGACAGCACTCTCTGTTTCAGACCCTGATGGTTCCCTATCCTTTCCCTGCTAGCAGAAGCTCATATTTTCCTCATTATATGGCTGCTCTGAGAACAGAATGACAAGTTAGCTCACCCAGTGATGGAGATCTGTGTATTGGAACGAAAATACCCAATACTGTTGATTGACCCTGCCATGTCAATATACTCAATATGATTCCTTTACAGCAGCATTGGTTTCCTCAGTTCTTGGACAGGTTAGAGCTAAAAGATACACAGGAAAAAACAAAGATAAATGGCAAAGTCAGTTATATAAAACTAGATTAAAGGCTGATTCTGTATTTCTCATCACATGTCCATGGGACGGATCCATTTAATTTCTCACATCAGTTAGCTGCCAAATTCTGCTTACATGCTTGGAGCAGAGACAAACAGTGACCAATGGTCTGGAATGGGCAGAGGGCTGAGGGGAAGAGCCTGGACATTTCTCAGTTTGCCTGGCTCTCACTCCCTCTCAAAAGTACAGGGAGAATTGATTTTGCATCTATAATTTAAAACCAAACAGTTGGTAACATTACTGTTAAATGCACGTATATATATAATTTACCATTTATCTTAATTTCAAACCTTCGTTTTAAGCTCTTCCAATAAAGAACAAATTTCTTTGGACAGACTTTTTTATTTCTACTTCCATACTTGATCAGTGCAGCAGGCAGTGAAATGCTAGAGTTCTCTCTCCTCCCATCCTTTTTTCCTCCCTCCCTCACATGCAGGTTGTATTTACAAATCATGTTTTACAGGAGGCTTCCAGACTCTAAACACCCATAAGCAATGCAATGAATCACAAGCACAGACATAATGCTGCATATACAGGAAGCAACTGAAATCACTCAAAAAAGTAACTGAAAAAATAAACATGTTCTGTGGTGGTGTTGGAAGTGACGGAGAGGCAGGATATGCTCATTTCTGAACCTGTTCACTCTGAGTTCACTCTGAGTTATTTGAGGCATTGCAAGGAAAACAGCTAGCAATTCTACCTTCCATGTGATGTTTTTCATCAAATGAAGGATGCTAGTCAGACACTAACCGCTTCATCAGGTGTCAGGCTCAATGTGCTCTTCCCCAGCTCTCAAGGAAATGTGCTCTGCAGTAACATTGGTTAGGGGGAGAAAAAAAAAGGTTTATTTTTAGTGATATCCATTTGACTCACTCAGATTTCCGGCAATTCAGAGGCCAGCAGCCAACCCTCAGGCGCTGCGTGGCAGGTGGGGACTTGGTGTGTCACTGAGGTGACACAGGACTGGGCAAGAGGAAAGAGCCAGATGGCTGCCTCAAAGCCCAGCACTGGGGGAGCTGCCTCAGGAGAATGAGCGGCCACTGCTTTAGCTAGCAAGGAGGAGGACTGGGGGAGGGGGAAAAGCACTCTCAGAGCACGGACCAGCCACCCAGCTTGTATTCAAATGCCTGCTGTTCCCTTTCATTAGAAAGATAATCAGACTCGAAGTCAAAAGCAGTTGTGTTGGATATTTTTATTCCATAACCCACCCCAAATTGTAGATTTCATGATAGCCTGAAGAGATGAAATTTAGCAACTCAAACAGGAAAGTCCATTTAGGCAGTATTAGTTTCAGCTGTGTATGCACCTTTGCATCAGACCATCTTTGGGACCCACTCCATGCATTCCTGCAGCTCCTCACAGGCAGCCAGATCTGCTGTATTGAAGTGCAATGTCATTTGCTCAGTGCAGCCTGTGAGGGGACTCAGGTCTAGTGTGCTCATCAAAAACAACAATATGAATACATTAATAGGACACAGATTTCAGGCATATCAACAATCACCTGGAGCACAGCACAAGTCTTGACAGAAATTGTGTTCCTAAACATTAAAATGATTGAGAGCTAAAAATCAGTTCATGGTAAAATGGAAAAATATAAAAGAATACCACAAATAAAACCCATTTCTGCAGTGGGCATATTTCTCTTTAGTGCAAAGATCATTTCCAGAAGCTGCAGGAGGAAATAATTGTGAGTCTGCCAGACACTCTGCGACACAAAAGCCTGGAGTGGAATGATAACCAGAGAAAAGCACTTTATTCCCTTTACGTGACATATTTGTTTTCCCATCAGAAACCACAGAGCCATGATAAACTGATGTTAGGATTCTGCACCTCTTTCCTTATGATGGACAGTTAAGGAATGGTATATAGCTATATTAAAAACTTCTGGTGGTGAAGTTTAGCCATCCCTGTCCAGGACGGGCTCTTTTTAACTACACAGAGAGCATCTCTTGGGTGCAAGACAGCACACGGCATACACAGGTCTCACAGTAGACTAGTGTAGGAAGGCAAGCAATTCTGGTAACTAAGAAAGGGCTTCACAGAGCTCATTGCTATTCTGGCACTGCAGTTGTTTTGTAGTTTTATAGGAACACTTCTTTCTCTAATGCAATTTCCAGCAGATTCCCTGCAAACAGCTCATTTACTTGAGCCACGGGTGAGAGAGACATTTCTGACCTAAAAACAATACCTGACCTAAAAACATCTCGGAAAGGAATGGTGAACTACGAAAGGTATTTTTTTGTAGAAAATGGTTTAATCTTTCTTTCTTTCTTTCCATGATGCATATGAGTGTCTTCCAGACACTGAAAACCCACAGGAAAAGACAGTCCTCTCTGGAGTAACATGCAGCAGAAGGTGCTGCTCTGAAGTGTTACTGCATGCCTAGCAGAAGCAGAGAAGTGGTTTATCATATAATGCAGCACATAAAGCTCTCATTTGAATTAGCCATATAAGTGATAAATATGGTTAGCAGCCCAAATGAACTCACTGAAATTTAAGTGGGCAGAATTTAATTAATTACTTAAATCGATAATGAAACTACCATGTTAATCTTTCAAAAACAGTCATTAATTCTTCCTAAGCTCAATCAGTACATGGATAAACAGGCAAAGTCAAAACATTATTTTCTTCATGAAGTTTCTTGCCACAAAGATTTTCAAGCTGCAGTGAACTAGCTAGTGAGATACTCTCTTTTCTTTTAGCTAAGCATGAGGGGATATAGCAGAGGAAAAGAGAGAAGAAAATTAATAAGTTGTGTGTCAGTGTAACTACATTGAGTAATTTTAATATTCCCTCCCCCCCCGCAAAATTTCAAAGTAAACACATGCATTTTTTTCTAATGTTATGGCAACTAATTCTATCTTGTGGTTATCAAGAGAATGTACTCAATTGCAAATAAGAGAAAAAAACACTCACTTGAGGCTGGAAATAGAAGAGTTTGTGCAGTTTCTTTGAATGCAGTCCACTCCGAAATTGCAAAACTTCTTTCTATGTGAATAATCTTTGTTGGTACTGAATTAATTTTATCCATATTAATATGGGCTGACGCCATAAATTCACTTTGAAAGTCAGTGACCAGATTTTTTTCTGTGCAGCTACTGAAAATCAGTATCATAATGAATCACAGCACTTTTTTTCTTTTCCCCCTGCTTTTTTAGTATATATGTATCAAAGAAAAGTTTAGAGAGGAAACAAAAGCTCCTTCAACATTTTCCCCATGTCCAAAGTAGTGCACACCACATAACAGCTCTGTTTGCCACTTTCGCAAACACTTAAGTAGCATTACAATGTAATATTCTCATCCTTGCCACAGTTTGGTATTAAGCTTTTACCAACAACATCACTTTTACTTTGTACACTTTTATTTTGTCCATGGGGGAGTTCACAATCCTCAGTGCTCAAGGATGCTGGGTTTGCACAATTCCCAGTATGCCTTTTGCTCTGAGCTGTGCCAGGAGGTTTGTGCCCAATGCTGAAGCCCAGTTCTTCAGGATACAGTCTGAGGAGAATTTCTGCTCCTCACAGTATTTTGGGGGAAAATCCACCAAAATTTATGACCAGCTTCTCAAAAGACAGTCATAACTGAAACAGAAGAGTTAAATCTTTCTCTAAGCTAGCTCACGTACATGTTTCTGAACATCAGCAGAGCAAAAGAAGCCTGCCTTAAACAGCCTCTACTTTAAACAAGCATGGCTAGAAATTGCAGAAGCTGATTTGTCGAGAAGCAAACTCAGTTTACAGCAATGCAGTTGTTCAATCTGCTGCAGACTAACAGAACATTTGACTGAGGTCAGGTTTCCAGAGTATACAGCAAATGCAGACCTGTAGACCTGACTCTTCAGAAAGTCTTGGAACTGTTTACATGTCATAGTATTCTCTGATTCCCTCTGTTGACCTAGTAAACATAGGAAAAAGAAAAAGCATGATGATTTAAAGGAATCAGCCTTCTATCACTGATTAATCTATTTAGACGTCTGAAGGAGTTTACACTCTAAAGACACAAAATTTCCCATTCCCTGGTCTTTTTGTAGGCCCCTGAAAACATAAGTTGCCTCAGTGTGATTAGAGGTATGGAAATAAACTGAGGCAAAAGTGGAAATGTAACCTATAAGCTAAACAGTACATTCAAGATATAGCTATGTTTAAAGGTCTAAAATCATTGTTTGACAGTCTAGAATAACCTTTAGTCTAAAATCAGGCGATTAACCTGGAAATAATAATCTTATCAAACTAGAGTGTTTGATACTATTGCACATTACTTTATCGAAGTGAGACGTTCCTTTGCAGTGACACTCATTGACCGGTACAATTTCTTTGCACTTGGCATGCAAGGTACTCAGTTTTCCTCTGGTAAAAACTAGCTGTAGCTATGTGCTGCCAAACAAAAATGAGTAATTGCTATCCTAAACAGCTAAAATAGACAAGCCGTCTAATTGAAGGAGAGCATGCACCTTTTCTGCTCAGGTGTTCCTGTCAAGTTGCATGAAGGGCCACATTTTACATCTGGGTCAGGTCATTGGTGGTACTTTACCCTGCCTTTTGTCTGGATCAAACCCTCTCCCTACACTCAAAGCCATAACAGTGAAATCATAAATTCTCCTCCCTGAGAAATAACAGGAGGAGAAACGTAAGAGTACCCTAAATCTTTACTGTTACTTTGTTGATACACAAAGGTAAAACAAAGTGAGGTTTTAACAGCAGCCACTCTGAAAAAGTACACACATATTTACAAGAAATGGTGCAGCAATTCTCCAAGAAGGAAAAAAAATTATATCTGAATAATGTAATTTTGGTTAATATGGTGATGACATTGCTATAATACAGTAACATATAACACAAACCTTGCAGTAATACAAGCCTTGCTAGATTCTACCACTCCTTTCCCCTGTTATGGGAAGCCTTGTTTCATATTTGATCTTTTCTCCAGAAATCAGGTCTACAGGTATGGAGTTCACAGTGTCTGTGAGTAAAACAAGTACATAAAACCAAAGAACGTTAGGCCTAAGATTGCACACTTGTCACCCAAGTTGCCGAATTTGGCCAGCTCAAGTATGTGCATGTCACAGTGGACACCTGCTCCTCGCCATGTGGGCTTCTGCTCACACTGGAGAGAAGGGCCGCGATGTCATTGCCCACTGGAGGCAGGCCTTTGCCGTTCTAGGCATACCTTCTGCTGTGAAGACCAACAATGGTCCTGCTTACGTCTCGAAAGAGGTGCGGCAGTTTCTGCAGTTGTGGGGTGTGTCACACAAGTTTGGTATTCCTCATTCTCCGACTGGTCAAGCTATTGGGGAACGTGCTCGTGGTACTCTGAAGCAGGTGCTTCAAAAACAAAAACGGGGAATGCAGGGTGAAACCCCGCACAGTCGGTTGGCAAAAGCTGTGTATACCCTCAATCACCTCACGGTACCGCAGAACTCTAATAATCCTGTCATTTTGAACCATCACCTCTTGCTACAGCCTTTGGATGAGGCACAGCAGCCTCGAGCGAAGGTTCGGGTGAGAAATTTAGTCACCAAACAGTGGGAAGGTCCCTATGACCTTATTGCTTCGGGGCGCGGGTATGCTTGTGTATCCACAGATACTGGGGTGCGCTGGGTACCTGCAAAGTGTGTCCGTCCTGACCTGCGACCGCAGAGGCAAAATCCAGCCAACAGGCAGGGTGGAAACCGTGACCAGAATGAAAGTGATCAAGTGGGTGGAATATCGAGTGATGACTCAGATGCAGATGATGTGAGTGTTCACTCCGATGGTCCTTCCACAAGCAGAGATTGAACATTGTTCATTTTTCTTTTTTATTTTTCTTTTTTAAAGGTAAAAAGGTGAGATGTCCCCCTGGTTTTTCTACTGTTCTGTGTTTTTACTTTTGTAGTAGAAGTTCTCATGCATTTTCTGTAAACATAGCCCTTGTTTTTCTAACCAGCCTAGAATGTTTTCTGAACTTCTAGATTGTTGTTCATTCCTTTCTCCAAGGCAGAGAGAGATGATAGACTATGTTCCTATCCTGTAAAATTGCAGAGGTGTTAACCTCATCTACCAATGTGTGGTTGTTTTAAGAGAGGTATAAAAAGGTGCGAATAAAGGAGGGCAGGGTCCTTCGCCCTGCTGAGTGGTCCTGACCTGCTGTTTGAATCTGCGTGTTCGTGTCCGACACTGCGACACACACTGACAGTGAATGGGGAGAAAATAGGTAGCTGGAATACCATAGACAGTAACAGAAGACTGACCATGGACTCACTATGCTCTGTCTTTCTGCAGTGCGGAGAAGAGCCTCTGTGTCACGTTGGCTGGGGAGCTGACAGATGAAAAAAGCACTAAGGGGCATTATTGTCTCTCCCATCATCCTGCCTTTAATGATCACGAATTCAAACCAGTAATTTGTGGTGCTGCATGATGTGAGATGGCACAGAATTGCTTCAAGTAATGTGGGTAGTGTCTGACATAGAGGGAATAGCTTAGATGAGTGTTTAAAATTTAATTTCCTAGACATTTCAAATTATTGTTCACTTAACATTAATTTAATATTTAGATATAAGTCTTTTCAGGGAAGGGGAGATGGAGGATGTGCGACTGTGATGCCAATGACTGGGTGGTTAGAATGAAACAGCTAATCTAGAAAGTCAAAGCAATATAGAAGACAGAATTTATAGCAACTGTTCTTATTGGCTAGATTAAAAAAATTACACAGATGATTCTACTGTTTTGAAATATAACTGTTGAATTGAATGTCATAAACCTTATTGCTGGCTCAGAAGATAGAGTGGTATCACTATGAACCCAAGCTGTATAATTCTAAATTTCTTAGTTACTGAGATCCCACTCCTAGAACATCATGTCCCTGTTCTTATTAGACCCTGTAGCAAAACCAAGAGGCAAACAGCAAGAGAAAAGGTTCTTCCAAAAAAAAAAAAAAAAAAAAAAAAGAAGGGAAAAAAAAAAAAAATTT
>VZTE01004968.1:193476-210175 GCA_013397775.1 Eulacestoma nigropectus | reverse complement strand
AAAAAAAAAAAAAAAAGGAGAGGCACAAAACCAAAAATTCTTTTGGTCTTTCTAGTTATGTTGCAATAGAGATTTATTATCCCCTCAAGAACCAATCGAAGCAGATTGCCATCATCCAGATGTAAAGAACTATTTAAATGAACCAGAAGTATTAAAGTGTTCTGAAGGTTAAAAAGAAATCCGTAATAATGTTGCTGCAGGTGGGATACTGAAGAGAAAATACATTAAGGAAGTGGAAGTACAGACAAAACAGCTTGTACTAGTTTTTCCCCTGTTCCCTATGCAGGACCCATTAGAGAAATAGACTGCAGTGAGCAAATGATGGGCTGGTCACTACAGATTGTACATCTGTAGCAGTCCCTTCATCTGCAATATGGATACAAAAGTTTAAATATAATTTTCTCTCTGGATAGTTCCACCTGTGCTGGTTTAATCCAAGAGAACCGAATAATTCAGATTATCTCCACTGCAGAGATGTCCAGCATTGCATGGGATACACAGACCCTGGAGGAAGTTTGGACACCAAAGCCAAATTCCACCACTCTCCCTGAAAACAAAATAAGCCCAAAAGAATGAAGAAGGCTCAACACTTCTATAATCAAGCCCTGGGAATCTGCTGCTGTGATATTCAGTGAAATGCTTCTCTTCTAATCTCAGGGGAGCCTGTGCAATGTACAATGTCTGCTTCTGCTTTCTTCCTGTTCTGCTGGGCATCAGCAACCCCACCAGAATATCTTCTGTATCGTACATGCTTATCATGTATTTTTCAAAGCAGTGCTTTGTAGCAAGACCTTTCCTAATGCAAGAAAGTTTAAAAAAATTTAAAGAGTCACCACAAAATCAACCCACATATTTTCAAGGGTGGTATTTAAACATAACTGCAATTCTTTGTCATATTGTCAAGAGAGTTTTCTATATTTTTAGAAACTAGGCAGCCAAAAATAGAAAAGTAAGTCTAATACTACTCTGCTCTCTTGACATATGTCATTACAAAATCAGTTTAATCAGATTTTTTAAACTTATCTAAAATATATTTTTTTCTTTTCTTGTTTTACACTGCCATCCACCAAATTAAACTATAAATTGGAATATGTCGATAGAATAATGTATGGAAGAATTCAGATTATATCCTGTTCCCTTTTGAAATTCAAGAAAGTGAAATAATCATCTCCTAGATGCTCCAAAGAGCAGGAGTGCAAAAAATTTATTTTTTAAAAAGAAAGGGGAGGAGAAAATTTCAGATATAATTTTTACAATCTCTATTCAGAATTGTTTATGTCGGGTGCTCTGTGGTTTTGAATTGCTAATATAAGTTCAAGAGTGGGTAAATCAGAGGCAGAAGGGGTGAAGGAGGTAGGAAGAGGAAGAAAATGTTTCAAACTGGAACTGCTGAGTGCAGTTAATTTGGTCAGTTAATTTGACACAGACAGATTCCCAGTGCTCCCTGGATACTGCTTTTCTAAGCATTTAGTAGCTAGTTTAAAAGAAAACGTTTAAATTACAACTGAATTTCATTGCTATGGCTATTACCATTATGTTTGAGAGACAAACACATGTAGTTCTCCTATCTTAGCTTCTTGAGTCATAGAAGAGCAAAGCAGGCAAAGCCAGGAGATAAGGCAAAATTACTACTTGAATTCAGGTTGATCCTGAATTTCTAGACTGAGGCTTACATTTTTTACTTACCACTGTCTCTTTTTTTTTCCTCTCCCTTTTGGTGTAACATGTAACTATGTTTCAAGAATGCAGAAACTTATGAACAATAAAATACTTTTTCAGAGCAAAGAGAAGTTCCCACATAAAATACAGGAAATGAGAAAAAAAATTATCCAACATTATATAAATTTCAAATGTGTCCTCCAAAGGAAGTAGAATCAATAGCCCAAGCAAAACAACTGGCTCATTTGACCAGCTTTTTCCCTGTGTTCTAGAAGAAGGAGTAAAAAAAAAATAAAAATTTTCTTATGAAAAGAAGATAGGAGTTCTCATTATGTTGGAACACATGGCCTGGAGTGACAACAGAAGAAACCAATGTGTCTTTTGCCATTAAGTGAAAAGTAAATGTCTTTACTATCTTCTAATTTTAAAAAGACATCTTATCTGGATGAATCATTATTCCCACTAGCAGAAATAACTTGAGAAGTTTTCCACAAGGTGTTAATTAAACTTAACCACCACACAACAGCAGATAAAAACAGAAAACACAGATAAATAAAAATTTGGCAAGGTTAGAAAATGCAGGATCAACATCATGCTAAAAATGTTTAAAACAAGGGAAGTATCCAATATTGCTCAGAGGTGGGTGTAAATGACAAAGAAAGGTAAGTGAAGCAATGCATTTCTGTAAAAATCACACATTCTTCAAGATGTTGTTGTCCTGGTGGGGGAAAATTAATCTAGTAGGAAAAAGCCTAAGAATACTTCAGTCCTTCTATAAAAAGTAAAGTTTGACCTACATGGATCCTGTGCAGTCTTGCATTCTTACATTCTTAAAGCAGTTTTGTTAATGTGTCACATACCTTGTAACTCGGGTTTTTTTCCAGCCAGGTCCTACACTGTTCACCAGCATGCCTCACAGTGGAGAGTTGCCAGGCTAAACAAAATAAAACATTAGGGAAGTATTAGGACTTCTATGGTTACTTTTTTTCCTTTCTAGTCTCTGTCTCATTTTGTGAAAACAACACAGAAAAAAAAAGTAATTAGGATGAAAATAACTCCATTGCCAAATAAACTTAATGGTGTCATAAAATCAAAGTATGCACGGAAGATTAAGGTCAAGTAGAATTCTAATGATGTAAACCTCAGGAGTAGAATTCAAGGCCTGCTCATGAACACAAAAGGGAAAACTATCACTGTATTAAAGCATCTGTCATTCTCTTCCTCTTCTCCACAGAAATGAGAATTTCCAGACAATAACATATAAAATAGCATCACAGATGTAGCTACAGTGATTCCTACAAAACATATCTCTGGTAACAGTACTTTACTTGAAGCAGCATTTCTTGTCCTTTACCTCTAATAATTAGCATATCTGGGACCTGGGCACACAAAATCATTTGAAATTATTTTGTTCTTTGTTATCACGAAAAAATACAGGCCTATATCTCCCACGTGTCCTCCATACATATGTACATATGCATACACAAAAAGCCATTTTATACCCTGCTTTGAGGATTCAGGCTTTGCCCTTTCTCTCCTACTGAGACAGAAGTGATGCACTTCTAGGCATCAGAAGAAGCTCTCAAAAGAAATGATGTGAGTTTAGAAGTGGGGCTGGGGAGGCCTGATGGGGCAGGGACTGCTGGGGTGTATGTGCAGTGGTTCCCTGGGTGGAAACTAAGCTGCCCTGCAGGTGCACCCAGCAAAGGACTGTGGAGAAACTGTGTTGCTCTGCTATTAATACAATAGTCATCTCTAATTGCTAAAATTGATTCATGCACATATACTATTTGTTCACTTATTTTATTTTAAGGTGGATTGTCAGTTGATATTGAATACTCCTATATAGTTAAATCTGTGGCAGAATTATCAAGAACTTTCCTGACATGCATGCTCTCCCATATATTTTCAGAATAATCAGGTGCATTCACATTATGATGCTATTAAAAAACTATTTTTGACAGGGATTCTTTCAGCCAACTCGCCCTGATGTTCCAGAGACAGGATTTGTGTCAGGTCAAACAACCCTCACATTTTTTTGACAAGAGGATGATGACAGATTACGCACACACTGAGAACGAGCATTGAGAATGAGAGATGTTTCTAGGGGTGAGAAAAGGCCAGCTTTCTTCTTGGAAGGCAAGTGCTTAGGAAAACTACTGGGCTTTTTGTCAGCAGGCTAACTCTTGATCCTAGCACGCAGCTGGCAACTGTGTTTGCTTGGCTGGCTGTGGCTGCAAAGGCAGCGCAATCGCGGCGCTGCGGTGGAGCAGAGGAGCTCCCAGCACAGCAGCGTTGCTCTTCAGCCACTCAATTGTCTGCTACAGAATATAGGACTGCAAAAGAAAATAATCACATCAGGTGAAGGGCATCTCTCATTTCAGTTGTGTAATAAAAGTTCTTCACTGCATCCCTTTTGTCCGCACTGTAATCAAGGCACTCAACAGAGCAGTGACATCTTCACTTTAACAATACAAATAGAGGCTTTGAACCAATATACTGAGTATTTCATGGTGAAGTAAGAACAGAAATGGATATTCTATAAAATACTTGGACTGTTTTAAAAGAATGTCCAATGCATTGAGTCTCAGGACTGCAGCCCAGAGACAAAGCACAAGGTAGCAGTAGCCTGTGCCATAAGTCACTGCATGGTAATCCAGTTCTTCACCCAAACAAATAATGAGTATTTATTCGGTATTTTGCCAGACTGTTCATCAAATTGTACTGACTTTTATCAGTTCATAAACATATCTCAGTTTGATCTTTACATCACTCTTGACATATGACCTAGATTAAAAATGTTTGAAACCTAATGAAAACTTTCCAAGGCCCGGAAAAAAGTCCAGATAAGCTGTGTTTATTTGGTGGCTGACAAATACTGTTAATATCTGAGACAGAATGTCTACAGTAGCTTTTTAAAGCATCAAACCTTTTTTAATTGATTCAATTCAGAAGTCTTGTCAAGTAGTAACACATATGGAGGTTCTCATAAACTCAGTGGTAAGAAGCAAAATACAGGAACTAAAGCAGTAATATCTGGCACTCTGGAAAAGCAAATTTGGAGACTGACAAATATCAAAATAAATTTAAAAATATCATAGCATATGCTCCTATAGCATCCAACATTTATCTTCCCAAACAGAATTAACTGAATAATTCATAAGTGCTGCAGAATGGGGAATTAATGAGATTCCTATACTAATCTTTGTGAAAGTGATTACTAGCCTTGCATGGGATTCCCAGAACCCCCTTTTACACTATGAATGAATGTTTTACTTCAGTTTCATAAATGACAACTCGTGAGAGCTTTTTCCTTCTGTGCCATCATTATGTATGGAACATACACTATTGCCAGCTATTTTTTTTTTCTTTTGTTCTTGCAGTACGTATTATTTTCAAAAATAGTGTGGCATTACAATTGGACATTTGTCTTCCATGGAAGCAGAGGATTTTCATGCATAGGACTGAAATCAAACTCTCATTTTACAGAAAAAAAGAGCATGCTAAACCTGTTGATAGGGTTAGAGATTGTGTTTAAGCTCAGGACTGCTTCTTTTACTCTCAACTGTGTGTGCAAAGGCAGGGACTTCAACTGATAATATCAATTTTATTACCTGTCAAATGTAGTTTATAGCAAGTGCTTTTTTAGTGACAGCATCCCCATCCCCAGAATGATTTAATCTCAAAGCCAAGGAAAGATAATGTTCTTGTGCAATCAACAAGAATCCAATTAGCGTGTGTGTCTCCTTGGCTTTATCTCCATGCTTCAGGCATTAATACGGGAATCCAGCTCTTGCAGCCTCTCTCAGCCTTGAGCAAGCAAACATTTCTTGGAGCAGAGGAGCTTTGTACTGAACAACAAACTTTGTACCATGCAGTGCATTTGCACAACTCTTCTACTTCCCCTTTAGATGGGTCCTGCATCTATCTTAGCCTTCCATGAGTGGCTTGTGATCATAGTACCCAAATATATTTGACACTCTCTGTGGCCATTGTTAGTAGAGGCTACAGGTTTCTTTCCAGGTGGCAACAGGCAGCTCCCATTGGGAAGAGGAAGGCAGTAAGAGCAAAAGTTCTGGGATTGAAATTGCTGGCCACTCACACAACAAGAATTGAGAGCAGGGCAGAACACCTGCAGGAACCTGAACAAGTTTCTGTCCCTCTTTTTAATTTCCCTATGAGAGAAAGGAATCAATTTCTTTTCATCATCACATTTCCTTTGGGAAACTAAGGCAAAGGTCATGTGCTGAATGCTGAGTCACTGCTTTGATTTATACACTCATTGCAGTTTGTGTTTTATCCCTGAATGTTCAGTAATCATGTGACATTGCCAACCATTAGAGTCAACTTATCTCCAGAATTAAAATAATTCTCCATAAATATACAGGAAATGCTTAGCTTGACTGTAAAATAACACATAATTTTATGAATTGTTAATTTTAAAACTTGTTTTACTTAGTTTTCTATATTTGCTCCTTTACAAGGGAAGAATGAAAAGTAAGCAATACTATTCATTTTTTCTAAACTAAGAATTTTATAATTGTTTCCAAAAGCTATTATCAGCTACATTTTATTGGTAAAGAGACAATTGTGGAAATCACTGCAGGAAACAAGAGGCACTATCTGGAGCTAAATTAATGTTTGCCTTCTAGCTCACTGAAGGAAACAATTAATAAAACAGGGATCCTGTCAATTGGACACATGCTGGTCTTCCACAATGGAGGATAAAGCACCTTTACTTTTCTCCCTTCTGTGTCCCAGAAAAACATCTGGTTTAACAAAACCACGTTTTTCTTGTATTTTGCTTTGGCAAACTATACTTTCTCCTTAAATCAGCTCTGCCTAGAGTTCCATTTGGGTTCAAGACCATCCAGTTCTCTGGGTCCTAAGCACACTGCAGCTGTGTGCGGTATTGCTGAGATATAAATAGATCACCATCTCAGGGGGTTTTAAAGCTACAAATAAGCTTATTAAAACTGAGACATTGCACAAACTGCATTCAGTCCTATTAATGGTGATCTTTCCATTCAGTAACACTGAATTCAGTTATTCCATAGCATAGCAGTGAGTCAAAATGATCTTAGATCTCTCTGGATCTAAGTTTACAGTAGGTATTTCTTTGAGTACGAACAGCCTCCTTTTCAGCAGGCTAATATTTGAGAATTAAAAGAATGTATAAAGCAATATTTTTGGCTTAGAGGAAGCTTATCTTTATATCCTCACATGCATCAAATTCAGCTTGGTAAGAGAGATAAAATGTACAACAGGTAGTGCTGGTGCTGGTGGAGGTTTTGCAACTAGATGAACTAGTTAAACTCCATCCATGGTAAATACTGTTCTGTGTTTCAAAACCTGAATAATCATCTGTTTTAATTTCCAAACATCTGATGTAATAGTGATTTCACTTGGTAGTCTACATTTTATGATCCTTTTCTCTCAGATAAACATTAGGTTAGTCTTCTGGTGTCTAAATAGATGCTAGTACCTCCAAAGAACTGAAGAAGAGAAAAGGAAATGGAAGACTTTGAGAATTTTTTTTTTCATTTCTCCTTCAATTTTCCTTTTCTGGGACAATAGAGCTTTTCAACTTCTTTGAAATCTTACCAACCTTCCACTGCATTTGCATTCTAAAATAGTTTTATTTATATTTAGCATTTTTCCTTGGCTAGCAGAAGAGGTTATGATGCTGGATTAGTGCTTTATTCATAGTAGGATTTCAGATGAGTCACGGATATATCTCTGCAGCAGCTGTTGCAGACCTTGTAATAACATTATGCCCTGACTCTGAGTGAGATGTTGCACTGAGGTACTGTGGCTCCCTCTTAGTGATTTCTGCAACACAGAAGCCCTTCAATGTAGGTGATGGGAGACTATCAAAGAAATTTTGATGTAGAGCATATCCTGCAGGCATAATGCACACAATACATACTTTACAAGTTTTGTGACCTTTTCAGATCTTATATGGAAAAACACTGCAGAAGATGAGGAACATGTATTTGCAGAAGTTTGTAGCTGTGACCTGTCAAAAAAGATTCACTTCCTACATCACAGTAAAAAAAACCCAAAACATTTCATAGCTCATGGTAAAAAAAATCCCGAAACCCAAAACCCCCAACTAGCCAATGAAACAAACAAGGAAAAAAACCCACAAACCCAACAACAACAACAAAAAATAACCAAACAAAATGCTTCCTTGCTCATAGGACAAAAAAATCCACAAAAAAAAAGAAAAATAAATAATACTTCTTCGCTGATGATTTTTAAAAGTCCTATTTCCTTGCTCATGGTAAAAAGCCTCTGCAGACTCGCCAAGGATCATTAATGTCTATGAAAGCTTTTAGAGGTCCTGCTGAAAGAGTACACAATTGTACTACAGAAGAAAATAGACCTCCTTTGATACCAGAAATTTGGTCAGGAATTTAGCTGAATGTCTGCAGAGGATTACAAGCATCTTACATGTTCCCAACACCACTATAAAATTCTGAGTTCTGGGGAAGAGTTATCATAAGCATAGACCCAGATAATGCTTGACATTTTAAGCTTCAATGCCAAGAACTCTGCTAAGCTTCCACCCTTGAGTGATGCCATCTGCACAGGAATATTAATCCCACACTTATCTCTAAGGTCTCTTATGTTAAAATTGTCACACTCAGCTAAATTCAGATTTAGAGCAGATAACCTGCTCCACCTGGGGATAGGTACATAAAGTACAGTCACTTGTCCTAAGCCCTCAGTAAATAACAGCTGTGATCACTTGTTTCTGTCAAGCCATCCAGTCAGGTAACAGGCATTACTTTGGACTAATGGAAGATATACACCTGGCTTCCTGCATTCATTTTTAACATCACACTTGCTAGTCAATGCTCATTTCATTTGATGTCATTCCACTGCCTTTATTTGAGTATATCTGGAGTTAATCTGGTTTATGAATATATAAATAAAGTACTAGAGGGCATGCATATAGAGATTTAATAGTAACAAGTTATATTTCTGAAAATCAGAACAGTGCAAAATTGTTATTGTGTGAAGTTACACAAATAAAAAAGAAGAATGAGCTAAATAATTTTTACACTGCTGATTACCCAAAAACATAGATTTTTTTTTTTTGATGTGTCAAATATCTCAAAGATAAAACATGAAATCTCACTGCCTAATACAAAGGAATGAGCATCTCTCATGCCCATTCACTCGCTCTCTATTAGAACTTCCCTCAAAGCTTTTCAGAGACTACTATCATGCTGCATGTTTTCATTTTGCAATGAACCCAGCACAAGGGCATTATTTTGTTTAAAGGTCATGCAGCTGAGTACACTCTTAAACAAAACTATTTCATAAATACACATGGTTAGAATATTTCATAAGGGCCCAGTGTTGCAAGGTTTTAAGTATATGAGCAATGACCTCATTCCCCAGATTTTTCTGTATTTATCACCTACATCAAAGGGAATAGACATTGTAAATGATTACAAATACATCAACATTGATCAAAATAATCTTGTTCCATAATGGTAAATATCACCTCTGGACAACTAGGTATAGGCTAGATATAGTGTGTGTGAACAATTACATACTGTTAAACTGAAAGTTGGATGTTTTAGTTCCTTACATTGGCTGTTCAAAAGTTCCTGAAACAAGATGCGACAGAATTTTCTTTTTTCAAATTGTATTGCAGCTGCCTTTTTATCTAGGTAGTTTTATATCTCTCTTCATTGTGATATTGCAGAGCTAAATGAATGCTGAAGACAGACTTTATTAGAAAGTAAAATACCATGTAATGTGCATCTAACATAGACTAGGCATAATTATATTCTTCATTGAAGAGTGCCTTCCTTTTAAAGATTACATGAGAATGCCCTTCTGCTCTTCATCCTATTTTAATTGTGCCACATTAACTTACTCTAGAGAAGACAGAAAGAAAATGGGTAGTGCAATCGGTCACATCCTTGAGGAATAATACTGATTTGTAGTGCAGTATTATTTGGCACTGTGGTTTTTCAGCAGAAGCAGGTTTTTAGCTTGTTCTACCAACTAGACAATAACATGATAGGTTTAAAACTACTGAAGAAAAGATCTGGGCAGTATCTTTGCACTTCTAAGGTCAACAGCAAAAGGGACTGTCATGTTTATCATGTTCAGAATTTAATTTTGAGCTTTTCTTTTTACTGAAGGATGTGGAATATATAAAAGGAAAGTTTTCACAAAAGCATATGAAAACAAAACTTCTTTGGGAAGTTGGGAAAAGTGGTTTGTGACCAAAGTCTAAATTGAGCAGTGCTTCATGTGTGCATTAAAGCTGGTAAGGTTCAACAGGCAGCCAGGATGCTGTGACTTTCAACTCAGGACAAACTGACTCTGTAACCTTTACAGTGAAACTTTCTAGATTTTTAAAGGCATTCTAGAGCCAAAGACAAAAAAATCCATCATGCAGGTTATTTTCAGTTTTCATTAAAATTATTAGATTTCAGTCTAAACCACCTGACATCTCTAATGTCAAAGGTATTCTTTTACAGGTGGACTAAGATTCTCCTGGAATGGCTTGGTGACGTGTGCCACAAACATCGTGAGTATTCTGACACTCCTGAGTTTCAAATCTTACCTGTCATAAGTGTTGTTGGACATTTGGTTATTACCCACAGCCCAAGAGCTGAGGCTCTTCACCAAAGACCAGGACAAGCATCCACCCCAATGTCAAATACCAGATGTTTGCTCATGAGTGTGTAGAAAGCATGAGCTTCTTGATGTCCTAAAAGAGATGTACTTGAGTAGCTTAAGACACTTTATGCATTATTTTAACTCCTCTCCCTTTGCTTTGTACAATGCTCCATTACTCCTACCTTCCCTATCCACAACAATTTCCTGACTCCAGTCCTCAGTGCTGCAATCACACCTCATCCTCCTTGGCACACAATTGTCTCCAAAAGTGACACTGAGAAACACAGGAAGTTTAATTTTTTTCATTGTTCAATGTTAATCTAGTAAGTGCCCTCCTGATCCGGGAAAGACACTCGGAAAAGCTAGTATGGAGGGGAATCCTGCTCTGTCCTTCAAGTCCCAGCAGATGGTGTAACCTTCAGAGATTTGGCTGTCAAATACTGACTGCACTGAGAATCTGCAAGCTCAGATGTTTGGAGTCATGACTTGCCCAATTTCAAGTTGACTTTATTCTCAGCCTCTTTTGAGCAATGTCATAAGGCATTCCTCTTACAGTTACGCAAATCAGCTGCACCTCTGCAAAGGTTCTGCAGTTTCTCAACTAAACGATCAGCTAATATTTAACGTAGGAGGCCCTCACCACACCATTTTCTCTCTCTCAAAAGGCTGGCTGCTTGTATTTGGATGCAGTGAAATCAGGAAGAGACAAGAAGGCACAGAGATCAGTTTCCAACCTCAAATCTGCTACACTGCAGGAGGGCACTACAGGCAGTGCCCATTGTACTGCCCTACTACTACAGAGCGACACCTGCTCACTCTCCGCAAAAGATGGAGCTGACTCATGCACTATATTGCTTTGTTTAACAGATTCTGAGTGGATTTCAGATTGATAATTAATTTTTGGGTTGTGATTTCCTTCTCTTTACTCATAATTGAATATTCCTGCTATCACAGGTCCTAGCTATCTCTAGCTAGATACTTGGATAGATACTTAAATCTCTTATCAGTGCTTTCTGTAACTCACTGCCTGTAAAACTGAAAGCATTTATTTTGATAGAAGTTCTCCTTATTCCCCCTCCTTGTTCTCCCAGAAACATGCATCTAATTGGATATCAGTATTTTAACAATGCTTTTAGGAAAAGCTGTTTTCAGTTTAAACTTTAGCAGCCTTGCTCACCATCCAGTTATTCCACACACGGTGTCGTAACGTTTAAAATTGAAAGTGTTAAAGGCAGCATAAAATGGAGGAAAACAACAGTGAATTCTACTACTGTTATAAATGTAAAATTATATAACTCAAATTTGCACTGATTTCTTTAAGTGAAAGTAATCACTGAACAGCAGAATTAAATGGTCATGCTGTGTAATTAAGACCTGTGTGTGCTACCAGGCATTACCCTTTTAGCATTTTCTTATATGATTTGCCCTCACAGAAGAAACCAATCTAGTATAAACATCTGCATTTTGTTTCTCTTCCATGGTTTTAATCTAGTATTTGCAAAAGCATGTGATCAGCCACAAAGAGGCCATCTGGCTGGCCACACTCTTCTTGATCCATTTTCTTTATGTGCCAAGAGCACTTGCTCCTGTGCCATCTTCCTTGTGGATAAATCCGCTTGCCACAACACCATACCCAAACTATCCCCATGACTGTTTCAGTTTCTGTCTGTTGAGCAATGAGTGCTTGTGTGTTTGCCATAGCTTCACAAACATCAAGGAACGCCTGCAGAATGCTACAATAGCCTTGAACCCACTATGAAGGCCAAGCAGTCTGGCAAGAGTTCAAATCTTTGCCTTGCTGGTTTTCTTTTTTCAGGCATAATGAATTTACTCTTATTTACAGCTGTGACTGACTATCAAGAGAGTTACATGCAGACCTTGACCTTCATGTTCCCTTTAACTGTCTGCTTTTGTATGACTGCTCTTCCTGTTTACCCAGTTTACTAGTTATAGCATGACAAGGTCCTGTGGGTCCAGCAGATTGGTACTGGCAGTCCTGTACGAAACTGTCTCTACTGTGGACCTGTATTTACAACTTAAGACCATGGAAACCCAAGATGATGATCATTTCAACCCAGCCTTGCATGGTTTTGAACACTTGCAGAGAGACTTTGACAAATTGGGCAACCACCCACCATACGAAGTTCTGAAGTAGTGACTGGGGCAATCACCAGCCAGACTCTGCACCTGGAATGGGGCAACCCTGGATGTACAGACAGACTGTGGAACGAGAAGCTGGAAAGCAGTGCCATGGAAAGGGTCCTGGTCAATGGAAAGTTGAACATGAGTCAGCACTGCCCTGGCAGCCAGGAGGGCCAAGCATGTCCTGCGGGGCATCAGGCACAGCATCGCCAGCCGGGCAAGGGAGGGGATTGTCCCGCTCTGCTCTGCACTGGGCAGCCTCACCTCAAGTGCTGTGTGCAGCTTTGGTCAATATTAGAAAGATATTAAACTATTAAAGAGTATCCAAGGAGGGCAACAAAGATGGTGAAGGGTCTTGAGCAAAAGCCACATGAGGAGCAGCTGAGGTCACTTGTTCTGTTCAGCCTGGAGAAGAGGAGACTGAGGGGAGACCTCATTGCAGTTACAATCTCCTTTTGAAGGGAAGAGGAAAGGCAACACTGATCTCTTCCCTGTGGTGCCCAGTGAAAAAGATTTTTCAGTTGGGCACTGGAACGGGCTTCCCAGAAAAGTGGTCACAGCACCAAGCCTGACAGAGTTCAAGAAGCATTTGGACAATGCTCTCAGGCACATGGTGTGACTCTCGGGGAGGAAGGGCAAGGAATTGGACTCAATGATCCTTGTAGGTCCCTTCCAACTCAGCTCATTCTGTGGTTCTGTGACCTCCTCTGAAAGGCCACTTTTGTTAGCATTATTACTGAGGCCAGAACGTCACTGTAATAGGGCTGGCATTATTCATGTTAATATCAAAGAGAATAGCAAGGGACTGTAAGGATACTGTAGTTCCAAACCCCCTGCCATGGGCAGGGAACCTTCCACTAAATCAGAGCCTCATCCAGCCTGCTCTTGACCACCTCGAGGGATGGAGAGTCCACAACCTCCCTGGGCAATCTATTCCAGTGACTTACAGCAAAGAATTTTTCCTCATACCTAATCTAAACCTACCCTTCAAATTAAGGCCATTTCCCCTTGTCCTATCACTATATGCCTTTGCAAAAAAAAAAAAAAAATCCATTCAAAAGATAAATACAAGCTTCCAAAGTTGAGAATTTGGAAGTAATGTGTGACAACTTCTTTCTAAAGAAGTGTATGGCACAACAAAGACAGCAGAGGTCCCCAAAGATCTCTTCCTACATAGCCTCTCTCTCAGTCTATAGCCATCCATCATTCTTGCAAACTGAGTTATGGCAAAGCCTATTTTGGGAAAAAATAAAGAGTAACTCCCCTCCACATGTAAAACAGAAGATATGAAAGAAAAGGATAATGAGGTAGATTTAAAGAAGTACTGATACACTCACTTTACTGACCAAAAGGAATGTTCCTGATGGCACATTTAATAGTATCTGTACTGCCTCTTCAAGGTCAAGCTACAAAACAGACCAAGAACTGACCATAACTGTACTGCACCATTGTGGACATCTGTAGGTTGGCTGCTTCCAACTACCACACTTCCTTCTAGCATGTGAGATCATAACTTTTCAGGAACTTGCATGTCTGATGTGGGCCAACTGATGTTGCCACACGGTATTACAGGATGCACACCAGAGAACATGTTCTTGCAGATTTCCATTGCAAGCAACCACAAATTTGGGTTTATGCTATGGAATTATATATCCTTAAGTATTTTTTTCCTTCAGTGCCCTGAATGTGAATCTAAAAGAGTATAAAGAAAATTTGAGTAAAAGACCTTTAGGCTCAGGTGTAGAGCTTGATCTACAAAGAACAGGATATACAGATGTAGCGTCTATTTGTTACACACTGGATCTGCTTTGTTTCTGTTTGTCTGAGGGTTTCTTTGCTTCCCTCTGATTTGTTTACGCACTCAGGCACTGCTATAGCAGCTGAGTGAGAAACTAACAGGAATGCCTTCACAGGTTTCTATAAATCACACTAGAGATTGAATTATTTCATGTGTTTTAGTCGCATGTTTTATATGTCTCAATACCCACTTCAAGGGTTTGAGGTTTCTTTTATTAACGTGTCTTGCCTCAAGGAAGGAGAAGCTTTGTATTTCATAATCATAAAGGATACACTCAATATAAATTTACACTGGCTTGTACAAAACAAGCACATTCTATAATAAAAATTTCCCAGAAATAACATTTGGGCAAACAGAAGATTTGCTGTTTTCTGTTAAACCACCAAAGTAATTGTCAGGAATTTCACAAGAAATACTTGAAATATCAGGAAAGAAAAATCATTAAAAAAAAAAAACAACTTGCTTTGGAGATATATTTATCTGAGAAGATTAAAAACCTAACATGAGAAATTCCAAAGTTTAGAAAATAACAGTGAGTTAACATGTGATTTTGTAAATAAAACTTATTACCATTTTAATGGTTTCAGGAAGAATTTTAAAGTACTTAATCAGATCTGCTTACAGAATAGTTAGCAGAAGTTTAAGCTTAGACATACGCACAATGGATTTAAAAATCAGTTCACAAAGCCTGTAAGTATTACCCTTTCAGAGGGTCAAAGAAAGTAAAGAAAAAATATGCTATTGCTCCGTTGAGCACAGCACTAGTTGTGTTCAGCAATAACATATATAGTCTTCTAGTAAATTACGGACGCATCTGAGTTGCTTCCCTGTACCTTTTTGAATTTTAGATGTAGCTATTTATAAAATTTCATTAGACATTTCCCATGCTATGGGAGTACCTTGTGTATTAAATTACAAAAGTAATGGTTCAAAAGCATGAGTGTTTGAGATTAATTGCACAGCCACCAGTTGCTGCAACATCCTATGAAGCAGAAAAAGACATATACCAGAAATCCTTTCCACAAAGCTCTGGAAAAGAAGCAAAAGTTACAGTAATAATTTTCCCTTCCACTACTGTATGAAACCTGGCAACTTTTTTCTGTCAATACATCACAAAGAGAAATCTTACTCCTTCATACACATATACAGCATTACTGGGAAAATCTAGACTAAAATTTTATATACATCAAGTTTGTGAAAACTTCAAGCCTGCAGACCTCATTTATCCTGCTTTATACATGCAGTCATTTTATATAGAGCATTTCTTACTCTGGTAGGCTACTACAGTGCATAGTGAGTACACCAGAAAGAATGAAAACTTCTATATTTTCTAATAAAGTAAGTGTTTATACCATTTGCAAGAAAAGATCTGAGTTGGGTTAAGTAGTCTATATCCCTGAAGGCTGAGACGAAATGGTGAGACAAGACTGGATCACCACAGCTCAGTCAAATCATCAAACTTTGGAGTAGTGGAGGTGATATTTCTGACATATGAATAAACGTGTATCCTTTCACAATTTTCTTTTATTAGCCCAACATTTCAGCTGTCATTGCAAGACATTTTTGGAATGTCTGGAATAACATATTCTTCTCAATGAATATGCAATTTCTCTGCATATATTTAAAAAATGAGGTTTCTGTCATCTTTTGTTTCAAAAGGTAGTGTGTGCTAATAAATTAATGCTAATAAATTTCTATCTGTTCCACCAGAGCTTCCACATATTTTAAAATAAACACTGAAATTGAAGAGGAAACTCAATTAAGAGTGTCATTTAATCTTTAAAGCAGAATATAGGCATATTGTTTAACTTACAGCTGTGCTGGAAAGCAGACTGGCTTGCTTCTGTTTTGCAGTCCTGTCATGTACATTCCAAACAAGTGATAATCCAAAACTAAATACTGGATTCCTTAAATATAGAGCATATTCTCAAGTGCATAAACTAAGCATACTCTCAGCTTAAAAAGCTGTAGAAGCCTTTTCTGACCTGCTTGTATCAAAAAAAGAAGGGTGGTGTGTGGAGGTGGAAACTTCTTGAGTAGCACGGGCTCCATTTACATAGAAGAGGTGAAAGGATGGAGCTCATACAGTTGTCTTCCAAAGGAAAGAAATAAATACAAGGGCCAGTTGGTTCTGCTGGCAGATCTTGTGGGGGAAAGGTAGGAGAAATAGATGTCACTGTGCTTCTCTTGGAGTAATGTTGCAAGTGGATGAAGACTGTTGAAAAATATAGTGGCTGACTTTCATTCATTTGGATGACATCTGGATGGACTGTCTGTTGTGTAACTAAATGGTTAAACATATTTATCTTACCATTGAGATTTTGTAGAACAAAAACTGGAAAACTGGAGAATTCCTTAACTGATGGTAAGATTTAACAAACCTTACTCATTCTTTCAAATATTACTCATGCTATAACTTCAAAAAAGGCTTTTTCTTTAAAAAAAAAA
>VZTE01004968.1:157036-190885 GCA_013397775.1 Eulacestoma nigropectus | reverse complement strand
CCGCCGCCGGGACCCTCCGCCCTCGCCCCGGGCCTCGCAGCAGCGCAGGGCGCGCTCCGGCGCGCGGCAGGTGCAGGGCGCGCCGTTGGAGGGAGGCGGCCGCGCCAGCGCCCCGGCAATGCCGGCGGTGCAGAAGACGGTGTCCGAGATCCGCTCCCGCGCAGAGGGTAAGAGCCGCCCGCCTCTCCGCGCCGGCAGGGAGGGACGGGGGAGCCCGGCTGGCGTTCCGGCGCGGCGGGGTCTGCGCCGCCTGTCCGGGAGGGGGCGGTGGGAGCCGGCGTCACGCCGCCGCCGAGCTCCTTACAGCGGTCTCCGGTCGTGCCGTGCGCCCCCGGTGGGGCTGCGGCGGCGCCGACCCCAGCCTGGGGGCGTGAGCGGTGCCGGTGTTCTCAGGGAGGCCTCGTATTTATGGTTGTCGGTGCCCGGTGAGCCCCGGGCAGCATTTCTCCCCTCAGCGATGCAGCGGTGGTTTCGTTTCCCCGCGGTGGCTGCCTGCTCGGCCCGCCGGCCCCAAGCGGCAGCGGTGGCTCATGGCCTGGGGTCCCCGGCCCGGGAATAAGCCGGAATCCCTCTTTTGTGTGTAGCATGTACGTGTGCGCGGATCATCAGGAATACGCGATTCTGATACGCATGTGTGCCAGGAAGCTTCGGGCAGTGCTGATGTCTCGTGCCTAAGTGGGTTTGCTTAGCCTTCAGATAACGTGTCAGCAGCTGCCTTGTGAAAAGAATTACTGAATTTACATTGCTATAACATTCATTGCATGCAAAAGTAAAATTTGAAATCGTGGATCCCAAAGCAGCGGTATGTTGGGACAGCCTGTGATTTTTGGTTGCTATAGGTAACAATAACAGTGTCCCAGTAATGGCACAAGAAGTATTGAGGCAGGTATGCAGGGTTTATCCCCTTGTCTGAACGTTTCCTCACTTAAACCATATATCAGGTTGATTTATTTAATTCTATTTTATTTTATTTTTTGTTTTGTTTTTCGCTTTGCTTTGCTTGGTATAGGGAGGCAGAAACATCTTCCCTGTATGTTTCTTCCTTCTTCCAAACAAAGAATATTTTATTTAATTTTTGTGCAAGGAAAAGCACAAAGAAATATAGATTAGAAGTGGGCTGGTATCTTGATGTTCTTTTCCAGTCTTACCATGTTATATGCTTTCCTCCACCCAAAGTAAATTTGTAGGAGGTCTGGCTCTGCTTCTGCCTAGGCAGTGTTAGTGGCAAAGAAATAGAAGAATGCATCTTTCTAAGAAGAAAGGGAGAAAGTGCATCCTTTCAGGAACACTTCTGAAGTGTGTTCACAACCAGAGCAGCAGTCCTATATACTCACAGTGATTAGTAGATGCATATAATGAGACTAGTTAAATGTCCAATTTTTCAGTGCTTAATTTCAGTTCTTTTCCACTTACCTTTGTTCCAGACAATTGGTTTTCACTGCAAGCTGAGCATTGCATAAATAAATTCGGAAAATTGATGCTCTCTTTAAAATTATCTTGTTACAGAACTCTTAATGGTTATTAACTGAATAAATGTTGTGTTCCCTAAAGGTAACTGGCTATCTAAGATTTACAATTGCAGTGAGAGGAAAAAAAAAATCTGGTTTATTTTTCAAGGTTGAATGACTGGGAAGCAGTTAAATACTGGGTTTAAGAAGCTTGCCAAAAACACTTTCTTTAGGACTGGCAATAGGTATAAAACATCTTTTAAGAAACTAACTTTTGCAAAATGACCTGATAGTTTTTTCATTATACCAGTGGAGTTGATTCTCTATGACTCGTAATGTACTTTACTATATATATAGTACTACTCAAAAAAATTTGAAATCTGTTACTGTGTTCTTAATCGTATATTAATGTGACACTAATTATTTTTTTCTATATTTAGTTCAGGTTGTTTATACATAATTCACAATGAAACGAACATCAATGAGTTTCTTCCTTTTTTTTCTTTTTGAGATGAGTGCTTCCAAGTCTAGTTAGTCCACACATTTAGACTGTGTAGTTGGCATTTCTAAACAGCTCTTTGTAAGTAAATGCTACTGTTTTCTAAAAAAGAGAGCTCCAGTACTCTGCCATGTGGGTCTCAGTATTTGACAGGGACATAAAGGAACTGTAAAACCCTAGTTCTGGCCATCACCCAAGCCTCTTAGATAAGCACAATGCAAAGTGATGATAAGGCTGCTTTCAGAGAACTCCACCAAAGTCTCACCCTCAGTGCAGAGTTGTTATTAGCAGGGTCCCTCTGTTTTCTTGGAACACTAGTAATACTGTAATCACAAACAACAGCTTCCATGACTTCTGTCATGGTTTGGACCATTCCTTAGCCTAAGACTTGTGGGTCTCTGACAGACAAGCTTAGTATTACTTTCCTTATTCTAGAATATTTGTATTGTATTGTTGGGTTTAAAATCTCATTTTTCTCTCCTGTCACTGCAGCAACTAATTTATGCTTCAGAGACCTTTTCCATGGATCATGAACTACCTTATCAGGCTGGACTGTCTGGATGTCACCTCAGAAAGAGCTAAGCTCTCTCTCTCACATACAGAGAGAGTAATACTGTTATTAGGAAAAATCAACTGTTGTGCTCAGATGAAGCAAACGGAATCAGAACTGTCAGAATGATGTGCAGATGTGTCATTCCCAAGAAGTGGTCAACAGATGCACAGAAGAATTGACACTACAGTCTGTATATTATTGCAAAATAAAAATTAGAGGTGTTTTAGGGTCTGTAAGCCAACATGTTATGTGCATAGAAAAAAGAATTTGAACAAAAAGGAACTACTGATTTTGTGCCATTCTTCCAAACCTCTGCAGGTTCTTCGTGGCTGATGAAGGATAACCAGACATGCTTATAACCATATTTTAATAGATTTTTGTGTCCGTTATCCTGTTGCAAAGGACAGGTGCTGCTTACCATTCTAAAGTGGTATGTGTATCAATAAAGTCTCGCTCAAGGCACAGATCTGGCCCTCTTAAACAGATTTAGGAAATTGGTGTCATGTATTCTGCAATTGCAAAACACATGGGGAATCTTTGAGTAATGTGGCCTACATAAAGCTTTATTAAATACAGTAACTAACTGTGGTTAATTTAGCTATATATAGCTTCACAGTTAATATATGCATCTATTAAATAATATGAAATGGAATCATTCAAATTATTTTATTTCTTTTGAGAGCTTCTGGGAGAAGGGAATTGTTCTTGGCAGTTCTTATTAGGGTTCTTTGAAGATTGAAGCATTAATCCTTTCCCTCTGTGTGTTGGTGGTGTTCAGTGAACTATAGTAGGTCATTGAGAAAGGGTAGAGATTTGAGGTGCCATGATGCTGCCTACCAAAACTAGTAGGTAATAACTAGTTCTTCTTGTTGGTGGAGGTAAATACCTGTACAAAATCTAGGTGAAGCTGAACTTGGGTAAGATGAGATGACTTTCACATGAAGAAGGAATGTATTTTGAAATTCTGTAGTAGTCATTAGATTGTCTTCAGCAGACTATCTGTTTTTGTAGTGCCTAATATATCCTTAGGTATTTCTACTTACAGTCTTTAGGACTATATAACATTTTACCAGATTTAGTGATCATTATAGTCATTTGTGTCTGGAGTTTTTTTCTGCCAAGTGTGTTTAGATCCCTGTGTTTCACAACAGGGAAAAAACTTGGTATAGTTCTAGATAGGCTTGGCCATCTCAGTGGTTCCAGCAGGTTCAAGCAGGTCATTTAAATTCTCTTCTATGCTCTGACTCCTCAGAAGGACAGACTGATGGGTCAGGTTCCCAGTGCCTGTTCTGTCACTGAAGGTCTGTCATGGCTTTGCAAAAAATAATTATGAAGGCATCTTGTTTTTCATGATTTCTTCTTTGAACTGTGCTACATTCTTCAGAAATGTGAGCTAGCAAACAGACTGTTCTGGCTTTGGCTGCGATAGACTTAGTTTTCTTCCTGGTAGCTGATACAGTGCTGTGTTTTGGATTTAGGATGAGAATAATGTTGATAACACACTAATGTTTCAGTTGTTGCTGAGCAGCGCTTACACTAAATCAAGGACTTGTCAGCATCTCATACTATCCTGCCAGGGAGGAGGCTGGGAGTTCACAAAAATTAGGGAGGGGACACAGGGCAGCTGACTCCCAAGTGACCAAAGGGATATCCCAAACCTTTTGGCATTATGCTGAACAGCTAAACTGGGGGAGAGTTGGCCGGGGGCTGGCAGCCTGCTGCTCTGGGACTGGATGGACATTGGTCAGTGTCTGGCGAGCCATTGTTTTCTATATTCTTTTATCATTATTTTCCCTTCTTTTTCTGTCCTATTAAACCGTTTTTATCTCAGCTCATGAGTTTTACTTTTTTTCAGGTTCTCTGCCCCAGCACTGGGAGTAGGCGAGTGAGTGACTGTGTGGTGTTTAGCTGCCTGCCAGGTTAAACCACAGCCCTTAGGTGTATAAAAGGTTTTTGGCTACAGCATCAGCTTTCAAAGGTTTTGGAAGCTCTACTTAGAGAATAAAAAAGAAATTTTTAATGATTAAGAGGAGTGTATTAAAATCCTTTTGGCAATTTGGTTGAGGGTTTTCTTTCCTCCCCTTTATTTCCATATTACAGTATCTCTGTATGTAACCTTGTCCCATTCAGGTAGTGAAAATGAGACTATTTTAAGGAATGAAAGCTGAAAGCCTTAAACTACCCTACCTAAAGGAAAAATTAGAGGTATGGAATTTACTGTTGTTGTTTTACTAATGTAGAAACTTTTTAATCAAGACTGGTTTAGGAAGAGTCCCTGCAAATACTGTGTGTTTGAAGAGAGGTGCTTCTTTCAAATTTATTGTTGGAAGCAAAGTATGGTATTCAATGGGTGCTCTTGTTGAAAGAAGCTCTAATCGGTTTGGGGGCTGTGTTTGTTTGTTTCATTGGTTATTTATTTGCAATTTGTTGTTATTGAAGATGTTAATTTTTTTGCTGGCTTAGGCTGCCACATGAGCCTGTGTGGTTCCTTGAGGAATACTCTGTCAGCACCTGTTGAGGTGGGCCAGTCTGTTAGGCTGGCTGCCTTTTCTCTGAAGAGACTTCTTGATATATATACTGATGTTTGAATGTGTGTGCTTTTCATCGGGCGAGGAAAGAAACAGAAATTGCAGAGGGTCAATGTAATAGTGGGGATCTCCTGTATCATAATAGAGTCTGTGAATTATGAATGGCAAATGGGATGAAATTAAAAGTTTCTGCTGAGCCTTTTTTCAATGTGTGGAGACATGACCTTGCAAAGTAGTGTCAGAAGTGTGTTTTGAATATAATAGGTAAGAGGCAATACACTGAGCCAGTGGACTGGAGAATGGCTTGGATTTTGCCTAACCTGTTAGCAAGCATTTATCGAATGTGCTAGAAATAAGCATTAAGTTTTCATACATGGCCTTAATTATCCTTGACATGCTATACATTCTGATGTATTCAGTTGCATAACAAAGGGGTTTTCAGTGTCTTTTTCTCATTTTCATAAAGATTGAACAATGTATATTTAACAAGCAGCTATATACACACAGATTACTATTATCATGTTAAAACTTTATGGTGATTGATTTATGCTGTATCTGTTGGTACTTTACAAGCTCCAGCCTGAAAAGTGCTTAGGCCTGTTGTGAGCAGTGCAGTGGCTGACTGGTTGACAAAACATTAGTGAGAAGCCTTGGGAGAGAAGGATACATTGGTATTCCCTTTTACAGATGAAAGTTGGGATGGAGGCTGGCACAAGATTCCTCATAGTCCATAGAAGAATATACAGAAAGCTCAGCTTTCACTGACTAGTGGAGGCAGATGCTGGGAATGTCAAGTGAGACTAATAAAACTATTTCAAGTTAAGCACACACAAAATGAAGAATATACTGATGCCACTTCTCTGGGAATAATCTGGCTAGTGTCACAAAGAAAATCTGGAATGAAGTGAAGGAATGGTATCTCATTAACTAATGAGACCCATGAACCAAGATTAACCAGCTTAATGACCTTGGCTTCCAATGATCACGTCTTTCTAGCTCAAGATTCGTCCATCACAATGAGAAATCAAGCCACAGTGGCAGAAGGACTGGAAGAAGCAAGGCATTTGACACTGTCCCACACAATATCCTTGTCTCTAGAGACATACGGATTTGATGGATGGATCACAGAGTGGATAAAAAGATAGCTGAATGGTTGCATTCCAAGAGTTGCAGTCAATGGCTCAGTGGAAAGCAGTGACAAGTGGCATTCCTCAGGGGTCAGTATGGGAACCGACTTTTTTTAACCTCTTTGTTGGTGATTGGGACAGTGGGATTGAGTGACCCCTCAGCACGTTCACTAACAATGCCAAGCTGTTGACGCTGTTGACATGCTGGACGGAAGAGATGTCATACAGAGGCACCTTGACAGTCTTCAGAGGTGGGCCTGTGTGAACCTCATGAAGTTCAACAAGGCCAAGTGCAAGGTCCTGCACCTGGATCAGGGCAATCCCAAGCACAAATACAGGTGGGGTGGAGAAGGACTTGGACGTGTTGGTGTTGGTGGCAAGAAACTCAACAGGATTTGAAAATGTGCTTTGGGAGCCCTGAAGGCCAACCACATCCTGGACCGCATCAGAAGAGGCATGACCAGCAGGTCAAGGGAGGTGCTTCTGCCCATCTTCTCTGCTCTTGTGAGACGCTACCTGGAGTATTGCATCTAGCTCTGGGGCCCCCAGAATAAGAAAGACATGGACCTGTTGGAGCAAGTCCAGAGGAAGGCCACTAAGTTAATTGCAGGGCTGGAACACATCTATGAAGACAGGCTGAGAGAGCTGAGACTGTTCAGCCTGAAGAAGAGAAGGCTCCAAGAAGACCTTTTAGCAGCCTTCCAGTATCTAAAGGGGGCCTGCAAGAAGGTTATAGAGGAACTTTTCACAAGGGCATGTAGTGATAGGACAAGGGGGAATGACCTTAATCTGAAGGAGAGTAGGTTTGGATTAGGTATTGGGAAGAAAATCTTTACTGTAAGGATGGTGAGGCATTGAACAGGTTGCTTGGAGAGGTTGCGGAATCCCTGTCCCTGGAAGTGTTCAAGACCAAGCTGGATGGGGTTCTGAGTAACCTGATTGACCGCAAGGTTCCCTACCCATGGCAGGAGTTTGGAACTACATGATCTCTAAAGTCCCTTCCAACCCAAACCATTCTATGATTCTATGAATTAGCAAGGAGTCCCTGACAAAGCTCAGGTGTAAAAAGGGGAACATACAAGAGGTCAAAGCAGCAACAGGTGGCTGTAGAGGAGTAGAGAGAGTTTAGCTAGCAAAGTCACAGCCTACCTGGGGTTTAACGTGCTGAGTGGCTTGTAGGTGCCCTTCTTGTTCTCCTTCAGATGTAATAGCAGGAAGATGATGACTGTGGGAAAGGTGGGGCATCTAGGCTGCATGCCGCAGGGAACCTGGAAACAAAAAATAGAATGCAGTAAACAGCATGTAACAAATAGGTAGCCAACTGAAAATTTAGAACAAGAAAATTTATTAATAAAAGAAACAAATGACAATCCGAGACCAAAAAGTGGCGATCTGCCGAGCTACAAGGCAAAGGATCAATGCTGAGTACTTAGCCACAGGTCGGGTATGGCTCAGAGGCACCTGACAGGGCTAGGGAGTCACTTTTTATACCCAGTAGCTGCTCCCTTGACCCCACCCCCTAGTGCGGTTCTCGTTGGCTCATTGGTATCCAGGGCTCTACTGATTAGTTCAGGATGGCCCAATGGGATTTACCACTTTCTCCCCTTATGGTAATTGTGATTGACACGCATACCCCTCCCTTGTGGCAGATTCCACAGACTTCTGTCTCCCTATTGGGAAATTGAACCCGGTCTCCGGCATGGCAAACGGGGATACCTAACCACTACAGAACTTCTGTGGTTCATCCCAACACATGAATACAACAATGCCCAACATATGAATACAACAATGTCCAACATATAACATCAACCTTACATTACAACTAACTGAATAACTTAATTAACTCATTGATTAACATATTAATTAACTCATCAACTTTGTAACTTAATTAACAAACTTACTAACATTCAAATTAACTTATTATCCTTATAACTGTTAACTAACAAACTCATTAACATTTGGATATGAAAGCCAACCGTCTATTCCTATTTATAACACAGTGTGTTCTCCCCTTTAGTCTCTAATAAGATCAGCCTTCAGGAACCACAGGTTCCTGATACCCGTTGGAAAGTCCGAAACAAAAAAGACTTACCTTGGTGGAGAAGCACCAGTTTAGGGAACGGTTAAACAAACTGGCAATACAAAAGTCCGTGAGATCTAATAAGATGCATTCATGAGTGCAGAGGGAGCTGGCAGGTCTCACTGTTAGGCTACTCTGAGTGATCTTTGCAAGGTAATGATGGTCTGTGGGGAGTGTAGATTTTTACCAAGCATCTCAACTAAATAGAAAAGACTTTTTTGTTTTTTTCAGGGGTCATTACTTGTGAGAAATGCAATTACATTGGGTTCACATTCACAATAAATGTCCTTTTTGTCTCATGAAGTGCCTTGAATCTTATGTAAGTAAATCTCTTTATATGGAAAATCATGCTGTGTTTTTACAGGCTATGAGAAGACAGAGGATGTTTCAGAGAAAACTTCTCTAGCTGATCAAGAGGAAGTGAGAACTATATTCATCAATCAGCCCCAGCTAACCAAATTCTGCAATAACCATGTCAGGTATTAACAAAACCAGTAGAGCACTGCATGTTGAATAGCAAAATTGAAAATATTTAATTTATGCTACTTCTGTCATTTCCACTGGCCACCAATGACAGTCTTAAGACACTGGTAGGAGGAATGAAGTGAAATGAGGAGACAAGTCCGCTCTTTCAGTTACAAACCTGACCTTCTGAATTTTTAAGAATGGGATGGGGAAGGTACAGCTGCTTTACAGCTGTACTATCATCATGTCCCTAGAAGACGGATTCATTCTTCAGGTTTCAGTTCATTTCATCTTTGAACCTATTCGTGGAAGCTGAATGCTGATGCAGATGTACTGCACTTGAGCACAGCGTTCTTTGTGCTTTGGAAATGCTTGGCTTTTTCAGTCAGGCAGTAACAAAGATGCTGGGGTTGCCTATGAGACTAGTTTTCAGGTTCAGGTTCAGGCTTTAGGGACTTTGCTAATGGTTTATGCTGTGGTTTTTTGTTTGCTTTTGATGAATTTTAAGTCATACAGTAAATACTCATAAGTAATGTGTGTTTAGATCTGATAACATCCTCAGTTCTGTTGTTAAAATTCCAAGGAAATGAATGGCAAAGATACCTCTGTCCCAAGTAAGTGTGTTTTCTGAAGGTGCCTTTGATAATGTGCAGAAATTTTGTAGAAATTGAGAATAATGTGGAGGGATTTTCAATGACCTTGAGAAACTTTATATGCTGTTTCTTGGTGTGTACAACTTGTCTTTCTGTCTTTTGCTTGGTTACTTGACAGTGTTGAGGTCTTTTGCAAGATACATTAATTCCCCATTATATTGACTATTTTATGCAAGGTCAAAGTAAATATGACTGACTTTAAAAGAAGTTAAGGTATTCTTACAAGTCTTTTGCTTAAAAGGTTTTGGCATGATTGTTTTCACATATATTGTTCCAGGAGCTTAAATGGTGGTGGTCTGTTCTTAAACAGATGCAAAAGGCTGACACAGAGCTGAGAGCTCAAACCTTTTGTGAGGATGGCTTACCAGAGACTGTTTTGCTAGGGTAATTTATATTTTCTTTTTCCAGCCTAGCAAAAGCACACTTAATATCAAATATTTATCAGTTTAAAATCAAAAAGCAAACTGTTTCATTTGAAAGCTTTTATAACTGAGAGGGAAAGAATACATTTGAAGAATTTTTTGTAGTGTAATAATAGCATGTGTTTTTGTCTCTTCCTCTCAGCACTGCAAAGTACAACATAATCACATTCCTGCCAAGGTTCCTTTATTCCCAGTTCAGAAGAGCTGCTAATGCATTTTTTCTTTTTATTGCATTGCTTCAGGTAAGATCAACAATAAGATTCTAATATTTTAAACCTGCTAAGAGAGTATTTATATTACAGACAGAGATACTGAGATACTAAGGTTTCTGTACGGTTCTTTCCAAGCTAGCTGGCTTGTCAGAACAGCTGTATCATGTAGACATATCTTTAATAAAATGCTTGGGTTTGTGGTTTTTTTATTCCTTGGAGATAACAAAATGCACACAAAGATTTTTCTATAAAACAGGTTAAGTATAGCTGAAATTCTGTTGGGTGAAAAAGACCTGTGAAAAGAAAATTCTGTATATGCCAGACATTTTTAAATGGAAAACTGTTACCTGTATTTGGCATTTCTTCTAGAGGGTACTGTTTAAAATCCTGAAATCTATGAACTTTATTCCTGTAGGTTCTTTTGAGGGACAGGAATTGCAGCTGAGGGGAAGTGATTATTTATTCTCAGAGATAAAGATTGAAATTGAGCCTGGACAAAGAAAACCAGTTATGGAGTCCAATACTACAGCAACTATTTCCTGTAAATCAGCTAATCAATGTACTGGTTAGGAAGGAAGCACACAGTCTTTTTTATATCACCGCTGTAGCTTCATTACGTGTATTTGTAAAGTGAAATCCCTGACCCAGCTTACTGAAACTTTTTTGAAGTACATAACCTTTTGCCCATCTATCAGAATATTTTAGTTTTACGATAGTTCAAGTTGATAAAGCAGGTTGTGGGCTTTTTGTATACTATTCTTTCAATGCATTAGCTAATGGTAAATGAAAGATTGAACTGTGTTCAGGTGCAGTTGTAATTATCATTGACTAGTTCTGCATTTCAAACATACTTGATAAAACCACATTTTCTGCATGATTTCAAATGCATTGTTTAGAATGTGTTGATTTGTCTGTTGTGGAGGTCATTGTGTTAGCATACCAAACAAAAATTACTGAATAATGTCACATAAACTGCCGAATGTACTTTTTCCTTCCTCACTTCGAATGTTTCTGGAAGTCAAAGTTTATTCCTCTGTCCTTACTCTGATTTCTTTGCTTCTAATTTAAGTGCTTGGGGCAGTTTCTTATGATACATCTGCATAAGTAGCTTACACTGATTCCTAGGGGTATAAAAGTTCAGGGTTTCATTAGGTTTTCTGCCTGGAAGCGTGTGGCTTCTAAATCAATACCCTCCTAACCCTGTCTGGCATCTCAGGTTAATTCAGTGGTCCAGCAATGTTGCCTGTGGTGCCGCTGTGTACCTCAAGCTAGACACACAGGATATGAGGTTTCAGAAGCGTTAGGAAGTGGAGTGTTAGGACTTTCAAGCCCACTACCGTGTCAGGCTATCAGTGAGACTGCATTGTCAGGAGACGGTAGTAGAGAATAATGGAATTGGAATACAGGCTGGTGACCCTTTTGCTTTCAGATTTTGCCTGCAAAATAACATGCAGTTGGAATGGGAATTTGGACATACATGTAGGAAGAAATGAAAAGGTAGGAATAGCTGGAGAAGTGATAGATCCCTTTCCTCTGTAGCCAACATATAGTCACTTGCCGAACAGTAACTTTCTGCCTCATTTCCATTTAATTCCTTGAAAAATGTCTACAGTAACCTGGAAGATAGATCTATATTGGTCTGACAAGAAACATAGCATATGTACGTATAACGTGCTGTTTTCTTTCAGAAGCACAATGTGGTGGTAGCAAAAGGAAATGTATATAATTCATAAGTAACATTGGCTGTTTTTCAAAGCATTTTATGATAAATTGAGGGTCTCTTTTAACCGCTTTGAGGTACCACTAGTTAGTGTACCCTTTTGTTTCAGAGTTGTCATTGTCGTCACACTGCATTACCCATAATAAGTCTTTTAAGGCAGCAATCCTTTCAACTATCAGTGTTGCCATTAAGAATTCTAGTCAATATAAAGATAATTATGGATAACCATCCATGTATATCACATAAGCGGCTGCATTTTCTCACAATTTACTTTACAAACTTTTGCTTGCATCATCTGTGCCCATACTTGGTTAGCAAAAATGGGGTTTTTTACAGTAGTCTGGCAGAACGCAGCTATTTGAAATTTGTCAATTAATATCTAAATGACTAAAAATATCTCTTAAGAGATTAAAACTGTAAAAAAGCAAAAATACCTTGGACTAGTGTCCACGCTAACAAAAATCTAAACTGGAAAGATTAGTTACATTTTATAAATACGTATTTTAATTCAATTGTAAACACAGAAAAGGAAGGTGAATATTCTGCAAACACTAAACCCTCTGGAAAAAGTACCACTGAACACTACACTGCTTAAAATGCAAAAGATCATAATCGCAAATGTTCTTTCATTGTATTGGCTGCTTTTGAATTGAAGCCTATAAACCTCTCCTGGAAATAATGAACACCATGTCTAAAAAGTGAATTCAATTGTCTTTATTTGCACAGAGAGTACTGTTTCTTGTATTAAAAATGTTTTCAACCAGCAATGCAAAGTATTTTTTCTCTTTTTCTTTTATAGCAAATACCAGATGTATCACCAACAGGCCGCTACACAACACTGGTTCCTCTTTTATTTATTTTAGCTGTAGCTGCAGTGAAGGAGATAATAGAGGATATTGTAAGTATTTAATAGCAGCATTTTGTAAATAGCTATCATATTTTTCATTTATAATATTATAAAAATGTTTCCCAGTTGTCAAATCCAGGTCCAAGCATTTGATTTACCTCTTTATTTCTAATGTCACGTGCATAAAATCCTTTGTTTCACTGTTGTGACTTTTCATGGTTTTGTAGACAGCAAGGGGAATAGGCCTTTTCAGTTTTTCCTGTTGCTCCAGTCCAGTGCAATTTACTGTTGGCATTTCATATCTTAGTGCTAAGTGTGATCTGCTGACTCCTGATGGCCAGGAACAGACATAGAATTGGTCCTTGTTAGGCAGGTGTCTCCACCTCTGCCAGGCTTTCCTAGGCTCTTTCCAGTCTTTGTCGGTGGTAGTGGTTGTTTTGCTTTCTTCTTGTGTTGAAAGAAAACTTAAAAAGAGCTGGGACATTGTCAATACAGAAGTGTCCGTTCTGACTTATTTTGAGGGGACAGAAGGGAATTTCAGTTATGTTTCACTTCATACAAAAGATGTTGGGGTTTTCTGAGTTTTACAAAGTTGTGAATTGACAAATTTCAAACTTCCTGCTCTCTCTTCACTAAAAGTATATGATAGAAACCTGTCTCTCTAACTTGCTTAAAATAATTGATTCTTTTAATTGATGTCTTTTGTATCTAAGGAATTAAATTAATGTTAATTATTTGCCAAATCATTCTAGATGCTAAGAACGTCTTTATCTGCTTTTGTTCTATTTTAGTTCTGCAGGTATGTTATGAGAAGGATAGGACATTAGATATATCATGATACAGCAGAGTGCCTTGTCCACTAGAGGAGTAGTGTTCCTGTTTGTGGGCTCTTCTCTTGAGTTTTTGAAAGGGTTGCAGGTAGTGTAGTCTTTCCTTGCACACATATAGTAAGCTCCCTGGGAACATCAGATTTATTGTGTTTGAGCAGAATTACAATGTATATGCTGAAACATGACCAAGAGGAAGAGTGTTGAGCTGCAAAGGAGGTTTGGAATAGAGGATGGTTGGTCACATGCTGCCCTTATTGATAGTCAACTCAGTTTTCTTCTCAGTTACCTCTGTCAATGGTTGGTAGGCAAGATATAGGCTCCCTAGGTTGTATGAAGCTCCTGGGTCACAGAGTTGAGTGGTCCTGCAAGACACAATGAGGTTTCCATGAAATATTTTTCTTCTATTTGGTATTTCTAGTTTTTGCTGCCTTACAGTTAGCTTCTCCTTAAATGCCTTTGTTGCATTCTCTTTACATAAACAAAACCCCTTTTGAAAAAAAGCCATAAAATCAATTCGTGTTCTTTCAGATATTTTTAACCATTCTGCTGTTAATGCTTACAGACTTACACCATCTGTCAGTGTCTAGGCAAATATAAAACTGAGGCTGCTGCTACTGTACAAAGTGTCCTTTTTGGAATTATCTCATCCCATTGTTTTTCTTTTGTTATTTATTTCTACCATTTGCTCTTTGTAACTTGAAGTGTACAGTTTGGTATGGCAGGGGAGAAAGACAAGGGATCAAGTGTAGTGGGTTTTGCATATATCAGCTAAATAAAGTTCTCATTACCAAATGCTACAGAGATACCTAAAACCAATACAGCTGTACTGGTTTTTGCTGAGAAAGCTGACCACTTTCTGCATAGTAAAATATTCAAAGTGTTTTCCCTTAACTGTTAATTTTCATTATGTCTCAGTTTTTTTACACAGTGAGATATCTAGGATCTCCAGGAATGGTAATTTTTATCTAATATTAAAAGCTTTTGGATGGAAACCTTGTATATTGATATCAATAAATATACTTACCAAGATAATACTTTTAGCTCAAGAACCAAATGTTTCTTTTTCTGGAATGAAATACCAAGAAGAGAAAGACGTTAGCAGAAGATATTATTCATGAACAGCATGTGTTTTCCATATATGCTTAAAAGTGCTAGCAAGATTGGTGACATGCAGTGCTAGGTTGTCAGCTGTTTCTTTCAATGATTTTCACCCATCATACCTCGGAAAGCACTGGACATTAGCCTTTTCAAAATGGAGGAGATTCACCCTGTGGGCAAATAGAGATTGCTTTGGTCAAGTTATGCTTTCCCTTTGATCAAGGGTTATTTATCTGTACAGTCAGCCATCTTTTTGAAAGGAGAATCTGCTGGTGATCTGTGAAAATCTAGTAAAAATAATATTTCAGTTTTGCAAAGTTATAAGGTGGCCTTTTAAGAGCTGCTAGCTCAGAATCATATCCACATTTTATTGGCAATAAATCACTCAAGTAGCTTCACTTATTTTTCTTTCATTTTACAAGATTGCTTCTGATTTTGTTTGTATCACAAAGGCATGAATTCTGAATGTGTGTTTAAAAAGTGTACCTAAACCAGTTAATTCTATTTAAATTAATTTTCTAAAACATATTTCTGCTCAGGAAAAACTGAGTTCGTGACTCCTAAATAGTGTATTTAAACTAGTACTCTCCTAAGCTTTTTGTATCTGAGTTTGGTCATACCTTGAAAATGGTGGTTGTTAATAGTTGTATCAAAAGATTACTGTCAGAAGATTTCTCATGGCTATATGAAAACTGAGGGGCATCATGGCCTGTTAGAAGGGATGTGCTGTCGATTTTTTGTTTGTTTGTCTGTTTGTTAGGGTTGTTGAAGTCTGCAGGCAGCTTTGTGGAAGTGGAGTCATATGTTTACACAGTCATTGCCTGACTTCAGATGTCTGTATCAGACATTTAGATGAAGAATTGTTCCATGATCTTTGCTCTGGTAGAATCATCTCCCAATTCCAGGAAACAGCAAAGTTGTGATACTAAAATGCACCAGTTCCTTATATAAGGAACTTGTCTAGATAGAGATTGCCCACATGAAAGGATACTGTAGTACCACACAATTAGCCTGGAACTGGGTATGACTTTCCTGGTGTTCATAACTACACAAGTATTTAATAGTCCTGTTGAAATATTTTGTTGGTTTACTGAGTAGATGAGTGGGAGGGGCTAATAGATGTGTTTTTAATTAGAAGTATGAAAGCTTTATCTTATCAACAGATAACCACTCTGCATTTTTAATTTAGAAAAGGCATAAAGCTGATAATGCGGTGAACAAGAAACAAACTCAAGGTAGGAAATTTTTTTAACCTTTTTTGGGGGGGTTGCATTTTTGCACATGGTAGTAATATAATTTGAACTGCTGACATGTAGTTGAGTGGGAAATTGCATGTGCAGATTACTTCAAAGTTTGTAATGTAAACACTTGAAATAATAATTTGCAATGACATTAGCCCCACAAAATAGAATATGTTCTAGATTAAGGTTTTGAGGTTCCTAAGAAACTTGAATATTTACTCATTTAGCACAGGTGATGCTATCGGTGTTAAAAGATCATAATCACCTGTGTATTTAATGGGCCTATATTATAATTAAAAGTCTGCATTTCTGAGTACACATATAATTTTTTTCAGCCAGCAGTAGGAAGGAAGCATCAAAAAATAGAACTATCTTTCTGTGCTGGTTCAAAACTGTGGATAAAGACTAATGAAATTCTTTTGGGTTTGATTTGTTGGGTTTTTTTCGTGAAATCAATGTTACAGTTTGATTAGAGGTGATGAGATATTTAGCCAGTGTACCCCAACTAAAACATTGGCATGTGATTTTTTTAATAGATTTTGATAAAGAAAAGTAATACTAAATCAGGATTATTTTAGCTCAGAAAGTGAGGGAGATATTAGTATGTGCTAAACACACTTATCAGGTAGGAAGTCAAAGTTTAGGTTCCTGCTTTGGTGCTCTTCAGCTTTTCATGTTATTTTTTCTGAGGTAGACCTCTCTTGGTGGAAAAAGACCTGTTTTTATAAACAGGAAGAGGAATGAGTGTCATGTGAATTTGCAGAAAGTATGAAAAATAGCACAAAGAGACAAATCTTACATGGAATCCTTTTAAATATATAATAAAAAGAACCTTAATTTTTTGGGGAGAAATTTAGTCATCGGTTAAAGATAATTGTGTAGCACTGCTAAATACTGGAAAAATAAATTTTAAAGCCTACCTAAATTGTATGTAAATCTTTACTGTAAGATTTATGGGGGCTGGGAGGGCAAGATAACTTAGGAAACTATTGAGCATGTAGAAACTACTGAGCTCAATGGCAGATATGGAGAGATTAGGATAGGGAGACAAAACTATTGACTGAAAGCACAGGAAATAGAAATCTCCAGAGGCCAGGCCTGGAGAAACAGATACATAGAAAACAAAGGAAAGTTTAATGTCGACATCCAAAATTCTTTCATCAACCACTCATAGCTTTTGAGATTACAAACAACAGTTTTGGTGGCAGTGAAATCTTAAAAGGCCTTTTCAATTTTTATTTTTGTCCAGTGTATACAAAGTTTTAATAAAAGGCTTGTTTTACTCTCTTTTCTGATTCTTCTTGGTTACCTCTCATCAGGGTCTTTGGTAACTGTTCCTAAGATTCTTGAATGTTCTATGCATGCAGAAGAATATCTTGGAAGTTAAATGTGTGGTGAAGATAAATAAAATATTGCTAGCACTGAGAAACACATTCTTAAGCTAATGCAGGATTTGCACAAGTGGTGCATTGATCCTAGCATCCTGACAAAGCAATTTTTAAATGTATTGTCAAGTAAAATCTATTGTCAAAGCAATAATTTAAAAGTTAATCAGTATGGTACTCTCTTACTTTGTTTTCATGTAGTCAGCAGTTCTGTGACCCTGAAAAGCAGCGATGTGCATAGTATGTTGTATATCCAGCTCCACCTTTGGTTGCCCTTTAAACATACAAAATTGTTAGTGAGATGACATGTGCATGTGTAGATTCTGCATATGGGTCCCAGTTCAACTTTCTGTTCCTTAATGACAATCTGTATCTCAGTTAACCTTAAGTAACTAACTTTCTAAGTTTCGGCTACTGAAAAAAACCTTTTGCAGAACATTTTTGATGTATTAGGCTGCATTGGGGATGATTTTTGTTGCCTCAGGCTGCATACATATACAATACAGCAGGGCACCATCAGACATTCTGACAGGATGAAATCTGCATTTCTGCAGTCTGGTGAAGTAGCCTTCTGTAGGGCAGATGGAACTTGCTTTTGAAAATTATTTGTAAGAGACAGCTGAAAAGTGGGAGATACAAATGCGAGAGTCAGGCTGCAGAAGGCTTTATGGTGCAAGTTCTCTAACCATTGTATAAAAGGTATATAGCAATACCACTTCTTTTTTTCTCGTGAGAAAATGGATTTAACTGAATGTTAGTGTATGTTAATTGTCCTTAAAAGCTTACTGGATCACGCTAGGGTTAGAGTACTCCTGGGATTTCAGGTGGCTCAGCATGTTTTCATGAGTCTGACTCATCCGTTTGTGAGCTGATTTTAACCAGTTAAACCAGCCAGAAACAAATCCAGAAAGGAAAAATGATAGTGTCCTTCCATGTAGTGGATTAAACTGGCTCATCAAAGGGTCCAGCAAACCCTGGAGGCAGCATGCATAAAGCAGTGAGGGCACACACCTTGGCATGGGGTGATGGCAGGACAGGACCTTCCCTCTGCAGCCAGACGCCCCTTACAAAGCCCCTGGCCACATCTGGGGACATACTTATATTTCAGACCTGCAGAACTCCAGTGATAGTTATTATGCTGTAACTATTTGTGAAACTTAGTTGTCTGGATTGATGCAAGGTATATTTTTAATTCTCATCAGTTCTTTCATCTGGTTGGTGGCATGAAAGCTGGAAGACAGTGAAAGGGAACAGTCTCTTAAAATTACCTGAGTATTGATACATAGCAATACAGTTTTTTTTCTTCTTGCACGTCCATCTTCAGTAACTGGGGCTAAAAAAAGGTTACTTTTATTATTCTCTGAAAACACAATCTTGGCAATTAACTGGCAACAAGGCATATTTTTTGTATCATTATAGTAATTCTTAAAACTAAAATAGTGGAATGTGGTTGCAATATTAATTGCGACTACCGGGGAAAAACTGTACTAAATACTATTCTAAATAGCATGGGATACTTTCAGTATATTTGTGGAGGCAGTGACTGTAGTTATCCTAAAGCTCTCTGATATGCCAATAACAGCAGAATAGATAAACTCTGATGAGCCTCCTGGCACTTCTTATGAGCCTTGAATATATGCCTCTCGCCCCCCCCATAATTTCATAACTTTTTAACTTTGGAACTTTTTATTCCAGTTACTGATTTATTTTGGAAAATACGTTACCATAAAATCGGTATCAGATTTATTTGATTCTCAGGCCCTGTAAAATGTTCTGACTGACTTTGTAATAAGATTCAGTGGTACAAAAACTGTGATAAAGAATATGTGCTATATATTTGAAATGCTTGATCTGAATTCATAGAAACAAGGTATGCTGTAAAATATGTAAATGAGATGTGTCTGTATGGCTTTTCATAAGGAATTTAGCACATACCTGTATACTGCAGTTAGACTGTACAACTGGAAAATTCTTTATCTTTTCTTTTTTTTTTTTTAGTACTACGAAACGGTGCATGGGAGATTGTCCACTGGGAAAAGGTATGTGTCTTTATTGATTACTTTTAGAGCATAATGCATATTTAATATTTGTTTTATTTCTCCAAGTAATTGTTAATGATAAGAAATAACTGCTATTATGGGTAATGTATAATCTCTTGTATTTTATTTTTTGTTTGTTGATATTTGTCTCTCAGAACATGCTTTGATGTCTAGTCAGTTTTGATGGCATGAGTCCAAACTGGTGGACTTTAAGTTCAGTGGGAATAATATGATGGCTTTGGCAAAATTACTCACATCCTTAGTATTATTTGGTTTGCCAAGGCAGAAACTTCTTTATGGAAACTAGTTACTTTGTGTATTTGTTGAACTTCATTGGCTTAAATCATGAGAACTTTAAAGGCTTTTATGCAGTGGTTAGGAAGGGACTCTTAAAGGTATCTTTCAAGAACTAAGTGTTATGCTACCATCTAGTCATTTAGTTTTAGTGGTTTCCATACCTGAAAACTTGAAGAAAACTTGACCCACTGTAATTTGGAGGCAAGGTTCAGGTGGTGCTGGCTTATACCTTTGAAGAAGCAAGGATATAATGTGATGCAGTAAAACTATGGTCTTAGGTGATATTAATTTCTTCTTTAACTCAACTTCAGGCTTTCGGTAAGTGTTTTACAAAACCAGCAAAATTAAAGAACTGCATAAAGAAGGCTATTAAAGATTAGGCTTATTTGGCTAATTAGGCTTATTAAAGATTAGATTTCCAAAGAATTACAGTAACTTTTGACAGAACTCCAGTTGTACAATCTAACTTCTCTAAGTGTGTGAGTTTCTAACAGTCTTGCTAGCAAATTCAGCAGGTAAATATTTACTGTGCTTAAAACAAGGGGATAATACATTTTGTTTGAGACCATTAACCAATTCCCAGTTTTCTTTCAGGTAGATGTTGGAGATATAGTTATAATAAAAGGCAAAGAGTATATACCTGCTGACACTGTACTGCTCTCATCAAGGTAGAGATGCCCACTGATGCTTATAGTGTAGAGGCTGGTTTCTCTACCCTGCATTTATTTATTTATTTGTGATGGCTCCAAGGAAATAAAGAATAAACAAAAGTGCTGCTGTTCTGAAGTGTAGTCTTTTGTTTTTGGTCATTTATCATTTAAGGCAATGGTTTTTTTTAAACTGGGACAATTGCAGTTTTGAAATTACACTGGCATTCAATTTATCCCTAAGAAAAATGTAGTATGTTATTTTGTTGTTGGATATAATACAAAAAAGACTGGTCCTCTGCCTAAAAATTGGACCTCAACTGCCATATTTAATCATGTTGGCTTTCTGATATGTACCCAACAAATTTCATCCCATAAGTAAATCAAAATGGATATATTACAGGGAACAGAAATGGTTTTTAAATTATATAGTCTCCAGTTTGATAACTGAATCAGGAAAAAAAGTGAATACGAGATGTGAATCATCAAATTAGCACTGTCTGAACACTCACTTTATTATCTAATATAGATATAATGAATAATTCATCAGTTGAAAGCAAGACTTAATTTTTAGCATGTTATGCTGTGACCCTTTTTACATGGACAATCAGAGGTTGTTTATCATCATTTCCTTGGACAGTTTTATTTAAGAAATCCATATCTTAAGTGGGAGATGCACATTTTTCAACATCTATTTGATCAGGTCAACAGACAACATATTCTAAGAATCTTTTTAATGAATATTATTTAAATGTGAATGTATTGTATTTTTTTTTTCTGGCACAAGCAGAAATGTTATGTGTATGACTATGATTTAGGTATAAACCCTCTATGACCTCACTGAAGTTAATTAATCCACTCATGGCTACAATTAATAAAGTTAGGATCTTATATGTTTCTGTTGGCAGACTGTGATATAGACTAGAACATTGTTTCTCTGTCTATCGTTATATCTCAAAATTAAGTGTAGCTGTTTCTAAAATACTTCTATTAAATTATTATTAAGTGTGAAGTAGTTGCCAGGTAATACTGTACATTTTCCCCACAGTCTGTCTTCAGTGCTGTTAGTCATAACTTAGCTTGTATCGAGTGTCCTTTGTAAACCTTTTACTTCTGTACTTTGAGAAGCATTTACAAATTTTAATGGTGCTTCTCCACCAAGATCTTTGTAGGCAATACACCATGCAGCAAGGATGCTTGTTCTATTGGCCTGATAATAGCTTCTGTTGTGCTAACCATAGTGTCTTGCAGGTGGAACAGATTACATCCTCTCAGAGCAGCTTCTTCATAATCTTCCTGAGTAATCCCCTAAATTTGAGTCTATGCCTAGCTGTCTTCACAGTTTTGCCCTTTCGAATTTGGAGGACACTTGCATCGCAGTTGTGGTTTACACACAGGAAAACACCAGCTGTCTGAAAAGCCTACTTTGCAATCCTTGTACCCCCTGAAGGAATCTTAACGTCATGAGTTGGCAGTGGAAATAATAGTTAGCTGCTACTGGACTTGGTCAGGACTGTTTCCACTGTGTTCAACCCCTCTTTAGTGCCCTTATGAGAACGTACTTTGTGTGTCCAACTTCGACCATTACTCACACTGAATTTTCCTGTCAGGTTTTTTTCTAGGATCAAGTTTGCAATGGGGACTCTTTGAATCGCGATTGCTTTTCTAGGCCCAGTTCAGGCATTTCTTCCAGCTAAAACTTCTTCCCTAGTTATATTACTAGGATCCTGTTTCAGCCTTCCTTCCAGGAGAGAACTCTCTACTACTTCATGACCTCTAATTCTGCCTGCATACTGGCATATGCTCTCCTCCATCTCTCATCTCCATGTGGCCATGTATTTTTCAGGAAGGCTCTCATCAATTTTGCTTTCAGGTGTTTATTGATGTCCAGTTACATTTTAGGTTCCAAAAGCAATGCGAGTCTGTGGGCCTGCTTTTAATCCAAACTAATAATACTTGGTTCTTTTTACCAGCAATAGCAGTTTCTGGAGAACAAGAGGATCTTAATTATTTTGGGAAACTATAATCTCTTACAATGGAAGGACACAAACTTCTGAGATTTAATTCTGTATCGTTCTTGCTAGTTCAGTGTACACAGAAATTTATGAACTGGAAAAAAATACAAAGTAATTTTTGGCATGTCTACATAGAAAAGGTACTTTTTACTTGGCTCTTCAGAAAAGTTGGTGGAAAATCTATTGTGGCTTTAATTTTTTAATTGATACATGAAGTGGCTAGAGACTTAGTTGAGAAATAAGTGTAACAGTTTTTTATGTTTACAGTAAAATGTCAGTGTGTTCTGCAGCTTAAAGTTTGTGCCTTACAGTAAAATAAACTAGTTCAGTAAAAATGGAGGTGTTCTAGCTCTTTTCTTTCTGACCTGATTAAAATAGATTTTGAAAAAATTGTCATCAGACATTTTAATTAACATGTATTGTTTGAATAATAATTTCCAACTCTGTCTTTTTGTCTTTGTTCATTTATTTTGTTTTGTTTGTTGTTTTTTTTCCCTGTCACTTATTTTTCTGTTCTAATCGTTTCAAACTGGGATGTGTAGGTGGCAGTAGGGGAAGTAGTGAAAGTGACCAATGGGGAACATCTCCCAGCTGATCTCATCAGTCTGTCATCAAGGTTAGAATAAAGTAGTTGCACAGGAGACGTGTATGTGGGTCCTCATATACCAAATATGAATAACACTGCCATGTTGATAATCTTTACTTTGCTATTCACCTTCAACAAAGCTTACGTATCTATAAAAGTAGAAAGGGCTCAGTTGATAAAATGGTACAGATCATTAAAGTGTAAACACCCAATAACACTCCAAGAAATTAAAGTTGTTTCACTCCTCTTGGTTTTTACACTACCCCCATGAAATTTTATCAAACAAGTTGTCATTGAATAACATAGTTAAACACCAGGGTAAATATATGTTTAAGAGGAATAGATATGTTTCTACCAACGCACTATTTTCAGCAAAGAATATAGTTTAACATTGGTCAGACTGGTAGAGGACCCTCTGCACAAACTTGGATGTTGCACAATCTCTGCTGCATGTGGTGGCAAAAGCAGCATTGTTCTTGTGTATTGTGACAAAATGCATGTTTCTTAGACATGTCAGCTTTATGCTATTGTCTGCACTCTTACCACACTTCGTTTTTCCCTAACCAATCAATGGGCCTGCCTTGATCTAACTGTAACTTTGGAGGTCACTGTAATCTGCTACAGTTATTGCAATTAAGCATGTGTCTCACTTGAAATGTCTTTGCTGCCTTAGTTTGTTTTAAAAGTGCTTTACAAAAATATTGTTTGGTTTTCATTGTTAACTAATAAAAATGTTAGAAGTGTGAAAATGTCTTATGCAGGTGTTGCCATCCAAACAGTCTAAATAAAAGTTATTTATATTTTTAGAAAAGTTTGCCAAGAATAAAACAGTAGCCTGAAAGCACCTAATGATAATTGGTCACATTTTAATGCTTGTACTTTACAAAATTGTGTTAGAATAACCTCCTTAACCTTATCCTGCAAATAATCTAAAATTAAGTCACTTATCAGTAACCACTGTTGCATTAAAAAAGAAAATTTTAAAAACACTTGATGCTCGAATTTCATGCTAGAAGGAAGGAAAACACTAGAAGCTTTAAAGTGTAGAGAGTAAACCGTTATTCTTTTATGTTTTAAGGGGTTTTTATTACTTATTTGATCCTTTTCAGAATCAAAACTTCTTTCTGTCTTAAATCTAAGTAGTAGGTGTTCTTTCCTTATGCCTAGAAAATGGGACATGACTGGAGTAATTTAGAAATTTCTCCGTGTGTGTCAAATAGATGAAGCATTCAAGTAGTAATATTCTGCATGAACTTAAAACTTCTAGTTTAAAAAAGCTTTTGAAATGGCAGAAGGAGGATATATTTTAAAAATTGTGTTGTTATCCATAATTTAGGCTTCTTTTATAAGAAAACCTTTTGCAAGGAAACTTTTGTATCTTAGACTCCTGCTGCCTGCTCTAGTAAGCACTACAGGTGCACTAAGCTGTGCCCATATCATAATCTCATGTATAAAGATAAAACACTTGCTGTAAACAGTGCTTTTATCAATGTTCCGTTTAAGAAAATGGACTTTGGCAAACTTGTCTGAAAATGTAAAGTACTGTTAGTTTTTATAGATTTGGCTGTAAATTATTCTGGTTTTGAAGATTCGATAAGACAAATCTGTTTGCATAAGAATTACAAGATCACAGGAAGTTTATGGATCTTGCCACTATAATTTTAAATTCAGGATTTTTTTCTCTTAATAGTGAACCACAGGCCATGTGCTACATTGAAACATCTAACCTAGATGGTGAGACAAACTTAAAAATTCGACAGGTAGGTATTTCACTTTTGAGGATATTGCTAATACTATTTTTGTCTATTATTGCTTATAAAAACATTTTATTACGTTAATGGGCATTTTAGAAGACGCTGAAATAATAGTGGTTTGAATAAAAAGCTATGGGTTATTGGCATCGTAAAAGTGGAGCAATGAGTGGTACTCCTGAGTCATTCTTTGTGCTTTGTTTTAGGGTTTTTCCTTTGGGAAAATAGATAGAAACATAAGTAGTTTGGGTATTGGCTTTGTTTCTGGAGAAGAGGTGAGGTAGAAGCCCTGCAGAAAGCAGCTGATGGGGCCAGTATTGTCCTTCAGGTACAGGTGGGGAATAGCAGATTTTGACTGAGTGCCCTGTCGCTGTGCAGGGACAGTCTTGCTGAGCTCTGTGATGGATTATGACCCTGTCTTGGTCATGGTATTTTCCGATGTCAAGGTGACTTCTTCACTGTAGCACCCAGCTGTGACAGTAAAGTGTAGCCGGCCTGTTTTGCTCCCATAGGGATGATTGTTTTCTGGTCTTGCACTATCAGATTCATAATACATAGATTTGTTGTTGGATAGTGTTTTTAATGGCATGACAAATGAATTTTGTTTATAGGGTTTGCCACTAACATCAGACATAAAGGACACAGAAAGCTTGATGCAACTTTCTGGCAGAATTGAATGTGAGAGCCCAAACCGACATCTCTATGACTTCGTTGGAAACATCAGACTGGATGGGCATGGGTATGTAAATACAAGGAAGGTCATCTTGGAGATTCAGTCTAACAGTAGATAGCTATGTGATCTTAAACTATTGAAGTTAAAATATGAATAGTAAATATTTTTTTATGTATTCTCTGCTAGACTTTACTCTTGAAAAACCAGAAGCATAAAACCTTAATTCTAATGTCTACAACTTGAGTTGTTTTACTAGTTGTCCTTCAGAAAACATCAGTTATTAATAATAGAAGAGAGTGCTGACACATTCTGACAGTTCTGCAATATGTACCTAGTAACTCGCTTCTTAAGCATCTCTTCTATTACAGAAGCTGAATAGAAATGGTTTCTTGTCTGTTTTCTTTTTTTTAATTGTTGTTTTCTTCTGTTTGTCTAAGTCTGGAGTGGGACAGAGTCCTCTGCTATATACCGCAAATTCTTCTAATTTCGTAGCTGAAGGACGTTTAATACCTTAGTTTACTGAAAGTATGTTTCTTTAAGAATAGAAAATGTGCACTTGCAATACACATGCTTGTACAACTGCTTAAAAAATTCCTAAAATACTTAAATGCTTACCAAATACTGATATTCAGAGTCCTCTGTGGGTTCATGGAAGATTTATTGCTAGGTCCAGAATTGTTGAATCCTTCATTCACAAAGATTTACAGTTATTTCTTAGTTATTCAATAGTTACTTATTTGTACATATCTAATATTGTTCATGTTTGTGGGTTTAGACTGATCCATATAGTACTAACTAATTATTAAATACCTCTCCTTTTTTCCCCTTAATATTCCATTTTTTATTTACTGATTTCTTACAGATGCATTCCAGGAGTTTTCAGTCGCAAGAGTGTGGATCTATTATAATTCCACTGTACTTGTCATTAAGAAGAGAAAAACATTTACCTGTAATTCTTCTCTGAAGGTAATAGTTATAACAGATCCACACAGTCATTCTTCCTCCCTGGCTATAAGGAAAAACATACTTTCCTTTTTAATCTAATAATTTAATTTTAAAAATTTGATTAAAAAAATAAATATTGAACATGCTGGTGGCTATCATGCCTCAAGAATGTGTAGGAGGACGCCATCTGCTGGTCAAGCAATTTTTCGTTTGAGAAATTCTCTTGTTATATTATGCCTATAGCTCCTGTGCAGTAGGATAGTTCCAAAAGTGTGGCTCTAATATAATATTTACCTTCAGTGAAAAAGAATTGCAGGTAAGTAATTCCTTCTGGATCCTGGCCTTACTTCACCCTGAAAAATCAGTGATACGTTCTTTTTCTGTCCATATTAGAGGGAGCACAAATTCATCTAATTGATACTTGTTTGTCCAGATCTTTAGACCTTCCTACCAGATTATGTAGGTCCAGCAGCTGTGATTTACACTTTATCCATTACCATCTTAACATATTTACAAAAGCAATAGAGGACACTGAAAATGTATCTCCCTCTTCTTTCACTTAATGTAAGTCGTTGGAGTGTCATAAATGTTGTATCTTGTTGGCCTTTCCAGTCTTTTCTTTTTCCCTTCATAGGAGAGCAACTCAAAAAAAAAAAGGTTTTCTTTTTTTCTTTTGGATATCCAGTATTCAAGGAAACAGAACACCCATTACAGTTATTTTGCCTTTTGGCTAAATCTGTGAACTAAAAGAGGCAAAAGTTTTCTTGCTATCCTCAGCCTTTGAGTGAGCTAACCCTTATCACCAAAGTATGTAACTGTTTATTATGCTCATGAGTATACAGAAGCATGTCAGTTTGGTTTTAGTCCATGAAGACATTTAGCTAGAGAAAGGAAAAAAGTTCTTTAGCCTGGTTTATATGAAACTCCGACTAGACAGTGGCTCAGAAAATGGTGAAGGCATTGTGCAAAACAGAGTCAGATTCTAGTTATCCAGACCTAAAGTAAATGTTTTCCTGAAGACATTCTTAAAATTTTGGGTAAGAGTGGAGTATATTTGTTAACAAAAACATTTTGGTGTGTAATTTTTCACATGTGCCTCAGAAATTACTAGCTCTTAATATACCCTTGGCAGCTCCACCAGGAAAGTATTCTAAAAGTGTCTTTCCCCATTGAGAACATCCCTTACTGAATACAACTCAATCATGTTATTGAGAGTCAGTACTTTTGTAAAATACAAGAGAAATCAGATGAGTTGGATCAGCTTTAAGAAGGCTGAGGCTGGGAAATAAGACACTTGAGATCTCTGTCAAGTCCTTGCACCATCACTTCCTTAGAGTGGAGTGTGATCATAATGTTGAGTATTAGTCACGTGATACCTGGCAGGTTTTTCCATGCCCCTGGGTGCTTTGCTGTCTGTTCTCATTTTAGTCTCTGTACCAGTTCTACTGGAGACAATTCCCAGTGTCTGGAATCCTGTTCTCTTCTGATTATCTTCCCAGTAAAACACTCTTCAGAATAAAGTCCTGTCCAAGTTGAAGAATGGTATCCATTTGAGAGCCACTGTCCTGATGGAAAAAAAAGTCAGTGGATTCTGCAATAGCAGGGACTTTACTACATATTCTTCACAGGTTTTAGAAAGGGGAAACAAAGAAAAAGATCAGAAAGTGGTAGAAAGAGTCTTGGAACTTTCCTGACTCTTGAAGGAGTACAAGCATTTAGAGGTGAAGGTTCTGACTTCTGCTTTCCTCTCCTTTAACAGCAAAAGGGACAGAAAGCCTTTCGGCATTCCAGAGCACGTCCACAGTTCAAAAAGTTTCCAGTTTATCTATGGGAGACTTGCATATAGCCTAGAAAGTTTTTTCTTTCATCTTCTGTGACATTCATGTTAGTGTTAAGAGACTGAAAATATCTATTTATTCTTAGAATGATAGGGAATCCATTCCTTAACTGAAATGTCTGTGTTGTATTGATGAATGATTCTAAAGTTTTAAAATGGTTCTGATCAAGGAGCGCAAATAAATACAAGTGCAGAAGCAGCCTTTGATATCAACAGGAGTCCTTCTTAATGATTCTTGAGTAATTCAACCCCAGAGGTTCCTTTCATACTTGAAAGGACATTTAGTCTCCTAGTTTTGCCATGATACAAACGTATTTGAAATACAAGAGCAGCACAGTTCAGATTTAGAAAGCAACTAAGTATCACTAAATATATTTAATATCAGTAAATGTGTCTTACATTTCAGTTTTCTCTTCCAATACCTTCTTCTGATGCAGTGCCTGCACATGGAAATTGTCTTCCATGGCAATCTATTCAGCATTTCAGTTGCTGAGGTATACTTACTTGCTGGGGAGAAGAATTCCTTAAACAGTCAGTATGCTCTGTTCTAGTTTCCTGAGAAAGTTAAGTGGACCAAGTTGTAGTGGAGTGGTGTTTGTTAGTAGTTTGGTTTTTATAGAAAAGCAGTCAAATATTTTTCCAGAATATTTTTTTTCCTAATTTCTTCAAGAACTGATTCTGAAAAACTATTTGCCACTGTTAATTTTAAAAGAGGAATAATTCTGCTTGCAGTGTTTGAATCTTAAAAGTTTGTGTGAGAGGAGGGGACATGATGATCCAGAAGAAACTACCTGAATCTCACTCACTGAGACTAACTATACTCTTTGAGTTACCCAAAATGTTATTAAATATCATGGCTTTTTCAGATGCTTTATATTTTATATATCAGAGATACAGTTGCTGTCATAAATCAGTTAATTTGTGCTACATCTTAATAATGTGTTGCTTTCAAACAGGTAGAGATAGTAGGTTTTAGATAAGAATTCCAAACACTAGAGCACTTTAACAAGTCTGAACTGCTAGCTGGTATGTATCGGAAGAAAAATACCAAAACAGGGCGTGTTTTTCCAAGGAAAAGAGTAATGATTCTCTAAAATTTTTGTATTATAAGAAAAACTTTACCTACGTTATATGTATAAAGACACGTGTCTGAACTTATGACAATTAAATGTTTCCAGTGTCTTTTGAGGGTATGTTGCTCCTTTACTACACACAGTTTTAAAAGAACAACAGAACAAAATATACCTGGTTTTGCAGTTTAAGGAAGGCGCATGAAATATTATTGTCAGTGTTAAATAACTGTTCATAAAGGTTTTTTTTTCACTAGAAGAGTGGACTAACTTGAGAGTTCACAAAATTATTTCATTTGAAAATTGCTTTTGAAAATCAATTTTGTAAGAGACCATTTAGGAAAAAACTTGTTAATCATAAATCACAGGAGAATTAGACACTTTTGGTTTCAGCATGCTTGGTTATTAGTACCATATTGAAATTAGTAATCCGTAATAAAAATTAAGTGGTAAGTAATATTTTTGGAAAGTTAGATTTTTGACCTGGTTTTTAACTGTCAAGTTTTCTCTGTCAAAACTCCCAAAAAGTTAACTGTGAAAATTAGGTTCCTAACATATTAACAATAATCATGTAAATTTTAAGAAATTAGTTTTAACAACTGCTGATTACGTTTATTCATTGACATTGATTTGTTTCTTTTTAAAATGTAAAACTTCTTACTTCTAGTACTGTTCCATTGGGATCTGATCAGATTCTTCTACGAGGAGCTCAGTTGAGGAATACTCAGTGGGTTCATGGGATAGTTGTCTATACTGGACATGACACAAAACTTATGCAGGTTTGTCACTCGGATTTTGTCTAAACTGTCTGTTTTATTACCTTAATTTACCATTCCGTGGTACAGAAACATGGCTTGATTCAATATAGTAGTAGAATGTCAATAATAGAGCATCTTTCATAAGAATTAAAAGCAATAAAAATTAAGCAATTTCTTGTTGTTTTTAGTCACTTAGTCCCAAAGTAGTTTTTCCACTAGTAAGCATATTCATTGATTCTGTCTTGTAACTTGTGCTTTGAAAACTATTTATTAGCAAGTTCTATTACCATAGTTTGTCTTTTTTTATTTTTGACTGCTCCTAAAACTGTCCTCTTGTGGGGCTTTCTTTCAAGTACAAAGGTAATCATTCTTGTCAGAAAATAAAATGAGGAGGGAGGATACTGAAATTACTTTGCCTAATTTGTTTTGAAATACCAAAACTGAGATGCACCTGTTGAGAAAAAAAGAATTTCAGATTGGTCATTCATGTCTTATTTATTGCTTTTCTAGTTTGTAAAATAGTTACTTGAAAAAGTGTGTTTGTATTAGCAGCTATCTTCTATTACACTGACAAGGTGTATGCACATTTGTTTTTAATGTTTATTGTTAACTATTGGTGTTACCAGTGTTATGTGTGATTGTTTAAACTTCTTGTGACACAATTCTAAAGCTCTGATTCATAGATTTATAAGAGGCTGGGAGGGTTTTTTTTTAAGTTAAACATTTAGAGCATTTATGATGATGGTGTATTTGGGAAAATATTTAGAAAAGGATAAAATAACATGTAATTTGAAAAGAACCATGTTACCTCATCTAATATTTAATAGCCAATAATTAATGTTGGTTTTTGTCTTTTGCAGAATTCAACAAGTCCACCTCTTAAAATGTCTAATGTGGAACGAATTACAAATATTCAGATTTTGATTTTGTTCTGCATCCTTATTGCCATGTCTTTGATCTGCTCTATTGGTTCAGCTATATGGAACCGAAGGCATACTGGAAGAGACTGGTATCTTGATCTAAATTGTAAGATTTGAAATATTATATTAATATTTTAGTATTCAGTTGCCTTTCATGTTTGAAAAGGAGGATGATTACCTTCCCTTGCACAGCAAGTTTTTTTCAATCTCTCTTCTTTGTTTGTTGGCTAAAGTCATTAGGCTAGGTATATTGCAGCAAGTATAAAATTTGCCTTACTGTGCCATCTGAGCTCTTGCTAAATTCAGGAAAGGTGAGATGATTTGTGTGCCTCTACTTCTTTCAGGCACTATATCTCTGCAGCTCAGCAAAGTCTATGTCAGCATTCCAATGGCATAAATAGTCAGCTTCCTAGACATCAGACTAAAACCTCTTTGAGCTGTTTCCAATAGATTACATTTAAAGCTGCAGTGACTTTTCTGAATTTTTAAACTTGCTTGTCTTAGGAAGTGACACTGTGGCTTTATAATTTTTAGTGTATAGGGATTTAACTAATTAATATCAGAATTTAATAGACTTCTCCTAAAGAAGATAAAAGAGGCACGGGAGGTCTCATATGGATGCTGAAAAGTTAGAAGCAGCGAAATTCTTCAGCTTTTTCTCAGTGTTCTGTGAGAGAATCGCTTTCTCACACAGACTAGCTGAAAACAGTGAAGACGGTTTTGTGAACTAATTCTTTATCTTTGCACCTGCTGTTGTTCAGTTAGTGTTGTTATGGGACACTGAGGAAAATATTTTGAAATGGGTGTAGTTTAGCCTCCACCAATCATTCTAGGAGGTGGTTGACCAAGGGACCAATAGTACTATGCTACTCTTGTGAACCAAGTTATATAAACTGATTTATAATTAATTAAAGAATCCACTTTTTCCTGAACTTTGTTCGTGCCGTTCTTCGCCACTCTCGCTACGGACAGCGACAGTCTCATCTAACGTATTGTACTGGGCAGCTGTATGTACGGTGGATGCAGGGCAATGTGATGTTACACAGGCCGTCACGGCAGCATGCAACATATTGACATAGTCTGACCCTCTGTGAGGAAACAAGATTTAAAAGAAGTTTTCATTAATACATTTTGCAGTCAATTATTCATGCTTTCAGGATTTCTTATGGTGGGTCTAGAGCCTTCTTTACTTAGGCAGAACCAGAACTGAAGCAAAGCTCCTGACTACAAAGCTTCTGAATGTAGTCATCAAAAGTGGGGGGTTTTGGGGTTTTGGTAAGTTCGAAAAGAAAAATCTTGAAGTTCTGATTTGAAGGCACTCCTAAAGTTTCTGTCTGTATTTATGATGAACCTTGCTTCCCTTCTTTTTGATGCTGAGAAAGAAACTTTTTTTTTTAAATTAAGAAACTTTCATGTTTTCCTAGCAACATAAGAAAAAATGAAATAGTTCATAGAATACTGACAATTTTCACTAATATCAAAGAATGGCATTAGTTGTGCTTCATCTGTGCATTTTTTTTTTGTTTTCAAGGAAATATAAAAGTTTTAAGAATATGGTGGCTATTATATGGCTAGCACAGTAGTGAAGCAGTTAATAAATTGTTGTTATTCCTGAAAAAAGAAACATGAAATAGTGGCCATTGATATTTTGGTTTGTGTATTCTCAACTGATTATCCATGTCAGTTTATTTTCTGATATAGTGCCCTGTGATTAAATGAAATTGTGTTGGGTTTTGTAAGATGTGTCCTTTAAGGCTGTATTCTGCACATAGTTGTTCTGATATCAGATGCTTTTAATATGTAAGAAGTATTTTATCCCCTTTTCCCCTTAGTTACTTAATTTTTTAGCTCCCTGGTCTTTTAGACTAGTACTTCATTTGATACTGAAATTGATATTAATGAAAGCCTCCAAAACCTTCTTTCCTGGATCTCAGAGTAACGACCAAATCCACTTTGGACAGACAGTGGAAACTATCTGAGGCTGTTTTACTTGGAGATGCCTTGAATACAGACAGGCAGGCTCCATCTTTTACCCTGTTGCTGTACTGTAGAGCAGACTTTCTCATTTCCATCCTCTCTGAGGTGCCACTGCTAAAGGTATCTTTAAAAGGAAAACTTAAAAGTTTAAAGAAAAAAGTAGTATAAAACTACTTGTTTTATATGTTAATATTCACATTTCCAGTTGTTTAGAACTTTCATTAAACTCTCTAATTTCTTCTCCTCCTTTCATGGGGTGTGACTTCACCTTTTTCATAGTATTTTGCTCTGTTGAGGGAGATTCTATGATTGTGTGAAGGTGGATGGAGAAAAAATGCATTCCACTCTGTATTTCCCCCTTTCAAAATATAAAACTGTAATATTTTGAGTTTAAAACTTGGTTGTTTATATAGATACTCCCAGATTTTGATCTTAAAATGTAGCAAAAGAGGGAATGGCTGGTAAATTTGCTCTTCAGAAATTGTAGATGATTGAAAAGATCGCTGAACTTGAACTCCACTATTAGAATAGAGGTCCTTAACTCTGATGAAGATCTTATCTATAGGCAAGTGATACTGTAATTTATTCCAAAATTTCTTAGAACACTTTAAAAATCAGCTGTTAATGCAATATTCTGAATACAATTTGTATATATACTTCTAAGTACAGTCTCAAATATTTATTGTTTACTTTGGTTTTTGGCAGATGGTGGAGCAAGCAACTTTGGATTGAATTTCTTGACTTTTATCATTCTCTTCAATAATCTTATTCCAATCAGCTTGTTGGTTACGCTTGAAGTCGTTAAATTTATCCAGGCGTATTTCATAAATTGGGTAAATATAATTTTTATAATATGCATTGTTTTCTAAAATCAGGTGGTTCACAAGTAAGTGAAATGATGGATTGCTTGTCTATGTATACATTCTTTTCAGACTTTCTCTATATGCTGTTTATTTATTATTAGTGGAATCTGAGGAGGTAATAATAAATTATTTTATTTAGTACTCTTATATCTGGACCAGATTGATTTTTGGAGCATGTTTGTTCAGATCCACTAACTGTAAAGGAGCAAAGTGATCTCTCTGGATTGCAGACAAAAACTTCAGGTTCAAATATTCCCCAGAATGTGATTAAAACCAAACAAGGTTAAATGTTGATGCAAAAAATTGATACATTTTATTTAACAGTAAATGAGCGAGAAAGAAGGAAATAGAAAAACAGGTTGG
>VZTE01004968.1:75710-156950 GCA_013397775.1 Eulacestoma nigropectus | reverse complement strand
ATGGGCAACAGGAAGAGTGAGAGAGACAGATTAAGTAGAAATATATCACCCCTCCGTGGGTCCCAACAACATGTTGTCGGTCCTCTCCATCTGGTCTTCTTGGTGGCGAGGGTCCCCCTCCAAAAGGCATAGAATTCAGTGAATTAATATTTAATTAACCAGCCTGGTTTGGGCCAGGTGGAAACACCCAGGGCAGGTTTGACACTGTCTCTGGCAAGACTCTGGATTCGTTGCATAATTTTGCATCATGTGCAGTGCTCTGGTGCAAGGCCTCAGGTATGAGTCTGGGGAGCGCTTTGGGGGTCTTTGATGGATTGTGGCACCCCCTCAGCTGCCCCTCACATGAATGTACTTTGGATGTGGCTTTCCTGGGGTGGTGGGGGGTTGTTCCACAGCTGAGCCAGTTTGTGTAATGGAGGATGGGTGTTCACCGCCTCTGACCAGAGATTGTGCCACACCCTCAAGGCCCTCCTCCTCCTCCTGCTTTGGTGGGAGGAGACTGTGCAAACCAGGCAGCAGGAGATAAGCTTGAGAGCTATGGCCTCCGCCAGCCCGAAGCCAGCGAGGGATGATTTTCAGGACAGCTGCTGGGCTTGGCCCTCCCATGGATGCTCTCTCAGCCTTATCTGTTTCTTCCCAGACCTGAGATGATTTAACAAAAGTGTCACTTTATATTATCTGAAGTTCTCTTAGGCGGCTTAACTCACAGTCCAAGGTTTCAGTCAGGGGGCCCATTCAAGGTGGGCTTCAGTGGTGGACCTTTTCACATCAATATTTAAGCCATGCACTATAACATTTCAGTCTTGGACAAAGTTTTTGTGCTTTTTACTTTCTCATTATTGATATTCAGGTATCAGTTTCATTCAGAATGATCTGAAGAAAGTGTTTGCAGTACTGGGGAGTTTTGTCCTGTTTCGTATTTTCTTTCCAGACGTAACCCATGTTTTGGGGTTTTTTGGCATTTTGCTTGTTATTTTTTTTTTCCAAGCACAACCACAGTTTAATGGAGTGAGGTTCATTGTACAAAGGCAGTGTCAGTATTATCATTTATGAAATATATTAAGATCATTTTGTCATCCTTCAATTTTTTTTTTCTTAATGAATCAGTGGGGAAAATGAAGGGTTTACTCTTTGAGGTGGGATTGAGCTATTTTCCTTAAAGCCATGTAAGCAAGCCTTCCATTTTTCCATTTTTTTCTGAATTTAACTTTATCATAGCATTCTGAAAACTTTAATCCAATTCCTTGATCAAATTTGTGAAACAGATTTTTATGTGTGAGATATGTCATGGAGATACAGATAAGAGTGCATGTGAAGTAGCAGGTGAAGCATATGCTTTATTTTAAAAGTTAAGTACTTTAGTGAGCAGTCAGCTGGTTTCGATTTCTTAAATTCTTTTTTCTGCTGTAAAACAAACTGTTAACAAATTGGAGAATGCAATGAATTTTTTCCTTAATTTTCTGTATTTTAAAATAAATATTCAACCAAGACCCATTTTTCATGTGTAGATTGCCACTGTTTTTACAAGAAATCAGAAAGGCAGTTTTAACTTCTCTTCCTGCTCCAGTTTCTTTTTATGAGGGATTAGTTGCCTTTAATTTATCCTAATCCTGGACTCTTGACATTTACCTTAAATAGTATTTCTCTTTATGTGTAGATTATATTTGTATGGAGATGTTGGTCATCTGCAATCTGTTGCACTACATTGCCGTATTTGACAATGTTTCAATATTTTGCTATATTTAAAAACAAACTCTGATGTTTATTTAACAAGTAAGAGGAAAAGAACTCACACCATGTGAATTATATCGTGCGTTTATTGTGTACTCTCAAATTTATCTTCATGTTTTTATCTCAAGATATATTTACCTTGCTATTTAGAAATGACTGGTTGTGCATACAACAGAAGTCAGTAAGACTGACTTCTTCTTAAGAGTTACAGTGTAGTATTTCTCCTTGTTGCTGAAGTCATTTTATATGTGTGGGTCAACAGTTTTTCAATAATACAGATCACTAGAAATAATCTGAGCAAAATCTCCCATGAGAAAATCTTGTTTCTTCTGGGGACTCTTGGAAGTGTTCTGATAGTGTCTGTGGCTTCCCATCTTGAAACAATCTTAAGTAGATCTATTTATGTTTGGTCTTTTCTTCTACACTTAACTTTTCTGTTTATGTGCTAGATATTTTGTAAGAAGTTTTGGAAGACTGATTTTTAAATACATGTACTTTTTTTTGTCTGTAGGACATAGACATGCACTATGAACCTACAGACACTGCTGCAATGGCTCGTACTTCCAATCTCAATGAAGAACTTGGACAGGTAGAAAAAAAAATTACTAATTCTAGCTCTGTATATTGAAATTATTAATGTGAGGATTTATTTAAAAAAATATATATATTTTTCCCTTAGTATTTGCTTATTTCTATTCATTTTGTCAGATATTTTTAAAAATACTTTGCAGTATGAGCAAATTAAAACCAGTATTGAATGAACAATCTCTGTATCAATGTGCATGTGGTAATCAGAAGATTGAAGTGTATCAATAAAGTTAAAAAATCAAAGGAATTTTGAGCATTAAGGCTGTCTGTGGCACAAAATTTAGTCTCAGTATATACACTTATGATAATGTGTGTCTTCAGTATGTCATTTTTTTTCCATGTGCTCTGCTTTCCTCAGAAGAGACAGTGAGTATCTTAGGGTTGAATCACAATTTATACATGTCCTCTTTTCTTGCCACTAAAGACTGGAAGCTGTGAATGGAATGGGGTCTCGTGGCTGAATTAAACCATGGAAATTTGGGCTTAATTCTTCTTTTTGCTTTGAAGTTTTCTTTGAATACTGTAAAACCAGTTTGACTTTTCACAAGAGATTACTTGCTGTATGTTGTTCATATTATGGAAGTATGACTTAGTACAAGTGTATCTGGGGCACAGGACATGCTTTTAGAAGCACTACACATGGTATTTGCTCTTTCAGTCAGTTGTATTTGCAGTCTGGCTTTAAAAACCTGCCAAGCTTTCTGGTATACTGATGATGGGCAACTCTTGCTGTGGAAAATAAATTACATGCTCATTTAATTGAATTGTATTATGAAGACAAGTGTGCATGTTCTTCCGTTTCCTAACCCAGAAGTTTCATAACTAATTCTTTACTTTATTGCATGGGAATGTAAAAGTTGTCTCTAGCTTTCCAAAACCAGTAAATAATAACTTGGTTTTAGCCATGTAGCAAAGCAGTCCTAGGGCCTAATACTTAAAGAGATGTGCCTTTTGGAAGAACTGGTTGATGGTTAACATGTTCTATGACTTGTCTACGGAGAGGAGTACAGGGCCTTTGCCTGCGGGGTTTAATATCTATGTGCAGAAAATTTTGTTCTTTTCCTGGCTTTAAAGGGGAGTACAAGCTCCTCTAGTGGCAAAGAGTTCTTGTTGAATCTTAGCTTTCTTTTAGTTTCAGTTTACACTATCTGTTTATTCTATCTCTGCAGCTAGGTTGTTATTCACATTCCCAGACACATTCTTTCCTTTTGACTTCAGTAGTTTTTGCCTTCATTTCTTAGGTTTCTCATCAAATTCTTCTTCACCATCAAGAGCTAGTCAGACTTCTTGAGATTTACACTTTCATTTTTTCGACAGATTCTTAATTTGAGCAGATTTTTGTAGGGGGACCAAAGGACTGTACTAAAAAAAACAGGTTTCTTCTTTGAAGTACATAAGGGTTGCACATAAGGAAGAGATTTCCCCTAAGAAATCTTTAGGTTTTATTAAAGGCAAAACTTTGATGTTGGGAAAAAAGCTTCAATTTACTTAGCTCCAATTGTGCCCACACACACACACACACACGAAAAATACAATTTGCAGCATAAACCTGACACAGAAAGAAGATTTCTTCTAACTGCTGATTTGGCTAAGTCATAATTTCTCAGAAACATTTTTACTAATACATAGCTTTATTAGTCCCAGATATAATGTAGTTAATTCCTAATTAAGAATCCTTGGATTTTTTTTAATTAGAAATAAATTTTAATCAGCTGAAGTCTGTCTGTGACTCAATTTTTGGTTCATCACAGATGACTTCATTTCTTCATGTATTAACTTTTTTAAGATCGGGTTTAAACGAAACTTAAAAATATCACAGGTTCATGTACTTCAGCTTTGAATTTTAAAGCGCTTTACCTAGTAGTTTCTGGAACAGAAGGGTTTATAATGCTAGGGAAACAGGAGATCTAGAGTAGGTAGAAAGGAATGTATTTCTTCTTTTCCTGTTACTTGGCATTGCTGAACTGTTGTTCTTTTACTAACATTTTGGCTTTAAGAAGATATTTCCATGTCAAAAAGATGTGTTTAGAAATACATATAGATACACTTTTCTTACCATATGGCTTTCTGTCAGAAGTTTAATGTTTTACTGGCAAAGTCATTGGTCTTCACCCGTTTCTTGCACTTCAACAAAAGAGTGAGGGTTGGTTGAGTATACCACCATGCACTGAAGAAAGCTTAGGTGTCCTCACATCTTAGTTGATTGATTTCTTTGGAAATGGGTATGAAGGCTGTGCATCTGCCATGTTTATGTATTTTGTTGTTGGCTTTTTCTCTATAAACGGTGAAAATTGCAGAACAGGTAAAAATATTCCGTGTGTTGATAGTTATGAATGGTACTAGACATGTCACTAACTGCTGAATGTTAATGTATAATGGATTTTATCATTCATTTAGGTCAAATACATATTTTCTGACAAAACGGGTACCCTGACATGCAACGTCATGCAGTTTAAGAAGTGTACTGTAGCAGGAATTGCATATGGGTAGGTATTTTTTATACTTCTTCATCTGTGTGCCTCTGCCTGTCCATATGTACCAATGCATTAATACTGCAGTTAAAATAAACTTAGACCTGGCAATATTTACAGCACAGTCAGCTTTTTGTGACTATAAAGTGTTACTTACAAGAGACAGGATCATTTCTGTCAAGACATCTCTTTTTGCAAAGAGGAACAAAAATTGAGATAACACAGGCTTTCTGCTGTAAGGCAACTTAAGTATGCATGTTTTTGCCATCATTTACCCTGTTTAATGTTGTTACAAAATAAAAGCCTGAGGGAGACTTGCAAAAACTTGGTTTGTTGTAATTTATGAAGTCTCAATAAAAACACCGTATTTTTTGATTTTCATTACAATCTAGGCACTAGCAAAGTGGTTGCAAAAAGGGGGTTTTTATTTGTAATTTTGTTTTATTAACTAGCTCCTTTTTTTAAGACGTGATCCAATTTTTTTGCATTTGTGATTCTTTCTCCTCTCCCTGTTCTATTTTTCCCTTGCTTTTTGTGCAGCCATTGCCCTGAGCCTGAGGATTATAGTGTTCCTTCAGATGATTGGTAAGCTCTAAAAATCATTTAGCTTCTGCTGTTTCTTGAAGATTCAGGTTTAAAAACACTGAGCAATATATTTAAAACTTGAGCTAAATATGAGATAGTTTACTACTCAGAAATTATTTCAGCATTGAATTCACTCAGACTGACCATCTTACACAAATTTCTGCCATCCAAATTCTATGGCATTAGGTTGCATACTCTGGAATAGAATCTCTAATAGGGTCCCTGAAATACAGTGTAGTCATTCTACTGAGAGTCCTGGTACAATTCAAAATTACTTATTGGAGAAAAAGTTTTGTCTTTTATTACATATTTGGTACTATGGTAACTTTAATCACAGTGTTCTACTGTTAGTCAGTAATGTGTTAGTAATAATCAATAATATGTTTAGGAAAAAAAACATATTTGAGAGTGAAAAATATGTAATGTTATTGTTGCTATTTTACTTCCTACAGACACTTTCAGAATATTAGCACTACATAGTTCTTAACTGCAACTGAGATTAGAGCACCCAAATACACTTGGGACTAACATTGATGTCTTGACAGGGATCTCAGGAAAGATAAAGTCCTTGCTTCCTTTCTCCTGTCATCTACATGATGCCTTGTACTTCTTCATTATACTTTCTTAAACTAAATATTTTCAATACCATTCAAAGTAAGCTCAGATACATTAGAGAAAAAACTGTCATTTACAGCCTTTAAATTACCACTATTTTATTTGTTGAAAGTGACAAGGCAATGTCACACAATTGAAATGTCTTGTCATCTTTTGTTGAAAACATTTGAAGGAAAAAAAATCTTTTCTAAATTAGAATTAATAATCCTTTGTTTAGATAGGAAAAAAACCCCAAACCCTGAAAAATTCCTCCCACAACACATAAAATGTAGTACACATGCACACCCCAAAATCTTACCTGACCTGAATGTAATCATTTGATGTCGAAGGAAAATGTTTCTTAAAGATTCCTGTGTGCTTAACTGCATACAGGTGGTTTCATTAAAACAGTACAGAGTTTACATGAAATTAAACATCCTTGCTTATAAGCTATTAATGAAAAAAGACTTGGTTTTGACTAACACACATAAAAATCTTTTTGAGCACATCTGAAATGAATAAAGTGATATCCAAAAGAACCAACCCAAACCTTTTATAGGCAAAGAATATATTAGAAATACTTATAAAATACAATACTTGATATTTCTTGGTGTGTAAATCCGTTGCAATTAATAAAATCTGTTTGTGACAGTAACATTTCTAGCCCTAACATGACTAATATACTAAATCCCAAATCTTTTACATCTTTTTTTTCTTATTAGAAAGAATTGTTTTCCACTTTTTTTACAACATATACCTGCAAATATTTTTCCTTATTTTAGCACTGATAATCTGGAAAATTTACATCAGAAGGCTTTAAGAAAACAAAGCTTAAAACTTAGACTCTAAACAAATATAATGTGTCTGAAGATGTTAATATTTGGCACTTCGAGATCTATTTGCTTTGCATTTAAAAAGAAGTCTTTGTGAAGGAGAATGCTTCAAATTTTTCACTTTAATTATACTTAGATAAGTAGTCCTTGCATGGCTGTACAGAAGAGGTTCTGCATTTTATATTCCTCCATGGTAGTTATTGCAAGACTAAAACAGCTCACTTTTGGTTTTCATAGTCTTTAGACTGCCTTTGACGTATACGGTTTATTCTTCAACTTAAATCACCAATGTATTTATTCTTTTGTACGATTATGTAATCTAAAGCAAGACCCAAAGTAAATGGAAAAAAAATTTTCCTTCAACTGGATTCACCTTTCAGCACTGTTTTGTTTCACTCAAATTCAAAGTCATCTAGGTACTCACCTGTAGCATTAAGACTGTAGCTGTAGTCAGCTGCAGTAACAAATCTTCTTAGAAGAAGTACACATTTTTGAGCTCTCACATTCAGCCAGAATATTTGTGCAGTTCGGGAGATGTTAGTGTACAACTTTTATTTCTCCAGAACCATCTCCTCCTTGCATCTTTTAAGTCCGTACTTCACCATTGTTGCTGTGTCTTCTTTATCTTTCAATTTAATATGTTCCTTTTTGATCGTAAGTACTAGAAAGCAAACCCTCTACATGCAGACTTCTCTGGTGTCTGAACTCACTGGTTTACCTCTTTCAGATAACAGACTTGCTTTTCTGCAAACATTTAGAAACCTATCCCAAAACTGCTAATTTCCTGATGAAATGTGATCTCTTTAGGCATATATTTTTTTGTGTCCCTTCTATAATCTCATTCTAGAGATCAGAAGAAAAGAAGCTTCAGTCTTACATTGTGGATATATTTTTACTTCATCCTTCCTTACCTGAATTCAGCAGAGAGACTTTGCTGGATTTAAGTGTGTTTATATAAACCAAGGTTTCTTTAAATTAAATAAACTTTGAAAATGTGAAAGAAGTACCTTTTCAATTCTTTTTCTCACCGTACGTGGTTGCAGCCTTTATTGTAGCAGCTATTAGCCCAAAACTTGTGTTTGGATGATTTTTATATAAACTATTAAAATTGTGTTAAGAATAATCTCTTTTTTACTTTATTATTTCTAGGCAAGGCCCACAAAATGGAGAAGAAAAAACATTTAGTGACGTATCATTACTGGAGAATCTTCAAAACAACCATGTAAGTTATATAGAAACAATTAACATTGTTTTGTGAGATGAAACCATTGCTTCCAGTAATTCAAAAGATTATGTCCTTTGAGGGAAAATAAATAAATTGTGTATTTAAACAAAATCAGCATGACCTCTTTAATACTTTTGTAATTGTTGCTGATACATGTTAATTAGATCCAACCCTTTTTTTTTCTCCCCTCCTTTTTTGTTTTGATGCTATGGTGCAGATGTTACAGTTTGAAGTACTCATGTTCTTCATTCTCTGGGTGTTTTACTGGTACTTCTGTGATTCAGATGATGTCGTGACATCCATTAAAGCTTTCAGGATAAGCCAAGTCATTTTACATCATGACATGATTTACCTGGGCTGGGACAGGAGTCAGGAGTTAACCATATGCATTGGGTTTGTGTGCATGCTTCCGTGAGGTTAGACCTTCAGTTCAGATGATGAAATGAAAGAGGCATTTTGGAGGCTGTTATTTGCCCCAAAGAGACAATACATTTCTCAGGAAATTAACAAGTTAGTTTATGATCTGATTAAGAAACAGCACCATCATTGCCACTTTCTGGTTTTTGTTTGTACAGAAAATGTCTTCACCTAGTCATAACCAACACCTACTTTAAATAGGTAACTGTTTGTTCTCTTTTTGAAGAGTGTAGGTAAATTGCTCTTTTCTTAGATTTTGTTCTTTCAGGAGGCTAGTTCCAGTTTAACTGAAAGACAGTGAAGCATCTTTTTCTTACAAATGGGGCAGTTTTTAATGGTAGACATCTGAGAGCCATTCTCAAGGGTATCTAAAGCAGAGGGGACTCTTACACTTACCTGCACAGGCCACTTATATTTACAGTGCTAGTAACAGGGAGAGTAGCATAGTTTGAAAGAGGCATCAGCTAGTACTGCTGTTGTCAAAGTGTCCTTGGTGTGCAAGTGTGGAATCTTCACAGTTTTCTGGGAGATACGTAGTATTAAGTATATATATAATGTGAGCATGCAAGCTATAAAAATGTGTTTGTATGCGTGTTAAAAATTCAGATACACATTCAAAGAGAGGTTTCACCACTGTATTTTAAATGTCTTCTGAAGTGTTTTGGAAAATAATTTGTAAACCAACTTTCTGAATACATCTTAGAGGATCTGGGGGGTGTTAGTGGAAGAGAACAGGAACCTGTTCCCATTAGTGTTTCTGCACTACAGAATTAAATTAGGTTTTAAAAGATTATTGTATTTTATAGGGTAATTGTAATGTTATTATTAGTCTACTACAAATATGAAATACCATAAATATGCTACAAGAAACCTCAGTTGAGGTGACAGCTGCTTTGAGCTCACTTACAGGGAATGCTGGAGTTTCTTTTAAACAGCCATTCAGGAGTCAGTTCATTCATTTTGCGAATGCCAGGTGTAGTAATAAGGTTCTTAGTTGTGTTTGTCAAGTCCAATCACATATTTTGCTTATATGTTTATTTTCCCCTCTTTTGGCTAAATAATTTTAAATTGTTTCAGCTTTTTACACTTTGAAGTGCCTGATATATTCATTTAAATGTCTTGAAAAGCAGTATGGTCTTGCAACATTTTTTATGTGATTTTTGTTTGCTACATCTTTCTAAAGGTTCTTGAAAAGCATTGTCAAATACAGTATGAGACAAAAGCAAAAGAGATTATTTTTTAGTAAAAAGACAACCTCCAAAGAGACTTTTGTGAATAAAGTAAAATTCCTTCAATACATCATTCATACTTAGCTTCCCTAAAAAAATGATTATTTGAACTGTTCTATGTTTCTGGTTGTCTAATTGTGATTGTTATGATAGCAAATGCCATTAAATTCAATTTATATAACCAGTATGTAAGTACAGCAGAAAGAAGTTATCCTGCATGCTGAAATTAGTGTACAGATAGTTTTTAAAGAAAAGAGGAAGAATCTGTCATTAAATTTTTGTGCGCTGTTATTTGTCTATATCTGTTATTACATTTTGGTTATTTATTGCTTAAATGATTAATCACACTCTGATGTCTTTTTTTTCTTAGCCAACGGCGCCTATAATATGTGAGTTCTTGACAATGATGGCAGTGTGTCATACAGCAGTTCCAGAAAGAGAAGGTGATAAAATTATATATCAAGCAGCATCTCCAGGTAAGACTCAAATAACTCAGTGAACATATTCTATCAACTCAACAAGCAAATTTTATTAGGTTTGTTGTTTTTGAAGTATCTTCTAAAATTTTTAAAAAAACAGATCTCTAAACCTTATCCCTCAAAAAAGAGTTGGTATTGACTAAGATCAGTTTTGTAAAAAAGGATTTAGACTTTTTAAATTTTCTTTAGAAAATACATTTGAATGTCCTGTGGATTATGTAAGGGCAAATAATTAGTAACCATACAGCGCTACTAAGGTGTTGTCAGATTGCTGTGGAATTCTAAAGGAACTGTTCAGAAGTAAAAAATCAATCAGGAGACAAATTGTTGTCCTTGCCTGTGAACCTATTCTGGACTTGGTAACCATGATACTGATTTAGAACAGAGACTGTAATAAAGACAGAAATGTTTTTAATAGGATAGAAGTTGTGATAAATTCTGTTAGAGACTGAGAAAAGATTATAGGGGAAAAGGTCTGTTTCAAGCCTATTGTGGTTCACAGATAATTTTTGAATTCAGCAAATGATGAAGCAAGGCAGAATGATTAAAATATTCTCATCTCTGCTGAGCTAATGTGTTTCAAGTTATGATGGGAAAAACTACCTAAAGTGCAGAGGTTCTTCCCTGGCTGCCCCAGCTTCTAGGTGGCTACCTCTCTGAATCCTGTCCTTCAGCAGCTGAAAGACAAGGGCAGAGGTAGGGCCATAAATAAAGTTAACTAGGTCATGGCAGTGTTTTACTGGGCATTGCAAGCAAATTCCATTCTGACATCCTGAGCCTCTTGGAGAGAACTGATGACTATTGGAGACATGGTTGCTTGTTTCCTGAATGAAGATGTTGAAGTTACCTTTTATTTGCAGGAATGACTTATAACTCTTCTCTTACAAACCGGAACTTAAACAAAAAGCACTGTACTTCGTCCAGTGCCCTACTGAGAAAGGTGCTAACCTAGGTGCTTTGCAGAGGGTGCTCTCATTACTGAGCTGAGAGGTGTGTTCCTTTCAGGGCTTGTTTTCTCTGAACTGTAAACTCATTTCATCAGTTTTAACAGGAGAAACTAAGAATTCTTTCCAGCACTACATCTAATCTTAAAATCCATAAAGAAAAAAGGAAGTGAGAAGTAGAAAAGCCTGGACTGTGTTGATTAAATCATGGGGTAAACTAACAGTTTTCTGGTACATTTGTAAAATAACTACTTAACTTGCTGCAGATGAAGGAGCATTGGTCAGAGCAGCCAGGCATCTTCGTTTTGTATTCACCGGAAGGACACCTGACTCAGTAATCATTGAATCTGTAAGTACATTGGAGTAACATTATAAGTTACTGTATTTGCTTCTGCTTTAGTTTCAATAATCTGAGTAACTGCATTATGGTACATTTGTATTGACGTGTTTGGTTGGGTTTGGTTCTTTTGCTTGAGATTTTTCTTTTAATTCTTATCCTTTTTTTATTCTTCAGCTGGGACAGGAAGAGAGATATGAACTGCTAAATGTCCTGGAATTTACAAGGTAAATTTGTACATGGTGTCTTTTTGTGAAAATACTTAGGAACTTCTCTCATGAATAAAAATGTTTGCATTTTTTATATTTTTGCAGGCAAAGTATGCAAGTTGTGTAGCTTTTATATGTGTAATATGTAAACATACTATAGACAAAGCAGAGTATGTGATTAAGATTATACCTCCTGGTTTATTGTAAAATATTTTTAAGTTTGGTTTTTTTTTTCTTGTTGTCTACATTGTGACTAGTATTTTTCACTTTTGCCTTTGCTCAAAGATTAAAAAAACCTTTGATCTCAAAACTTTTAAAAAAATCTGTGAAAAATAGTATAGGAAAGTACTCAAACTTCTAAATGTATTTCTAAAACCCCTGGCACCATATGATTTATTAAAAAACGAGTGTATTTATCATGACTGATAAAATTAAATTTGACCTTAAATACACTTGTATAACTATGGCTTGTTTAAATACTCTAGACTGAAACTTACTATCTTCTGAGCACCATCACTACAGCATTGACCAGTTGATTTACTTGGAATATGAGCTTTTCACATGTTTTGCTTTCAGTAAAAATTTTGTGTTAAAGTTCTTGGAGTTATAAAAGTACCCATAAGAAATACGGATGCAGTTTCAATTCTTACGTAGAGCTGTTTATATTGTATCTATGTATGCTGTCTATGTTCTAAATGTTTGTGTAGGTCCATTGCTTATTTTGGCACAGGATAAGGAAGAGATTTGCATGTAGAGGAAGTTCCTTTTCTTTCTTAAAATGATTACTCATAATTGTGCCTGTGGAAAGTGATTGTTTCCTTCCTGTCCTATTATATTTCCACTAAGCTTAGCTGAAGAACCAAAAAAATGAAAAAATAAAACAATCCAGTGCAATACTGAAGAGACAAACTGAAGATGTGGGGTGAAATCAGAGTAGTTGCCTATAGTTATAGTAATAGCAATAATAATAGGAAACATAATTAAAGATGTAACAGAAAGTAGTTTTTATAGTTTTGAATATATTTTAATGTCTGTTAGCAATTAATGCTCGTTTTATATATTGTAGAGGACATATGTGAATTTTTTAGATTTATCTCATGGTTTCATTTTTTTGCAGGCATTGCTTGCATTTTATTTTCTTGAAAGTTAGCAAGTATGTACTGCGAAGTGCATTGCTGTTGATCTGACTTCTGTGAAAGTTCATACTGTGTTTCTGGAGTAGCAGTGAAGGATTGCTACTTTGTTTCTGGTTTTGAGTTTTGTCTTGATTTCACAGGGTTTTTTTTAAACTTCTGTGTCAGTCTGAATGGTAATTTAAACAGCGATACTTTATGGAGATGGGAGAATTGCTTTTAAATCTCAACCTTTGGAGTTTTTTTTGGTGGATACTGGTCACAGAACCTTATTAAGGATTCAGTTTTTATAGATGTTTTTGTTTTTATTCTGCAATATTTAGCTGCGCTTTGAATTGACTTGTTGGAAGCACTAGAGGTCACCCGTGTTCCACAGCAAGAGAAATTTTGGCTCCAAAACAACACCATTTGTATGGGTAGGAGCATGTACCTTCAGAGAAGTAATCTGTTTTGAATAAACTATTAAGAGTTTGCAGGTGTTCCAGGTTTTCCCCAGAAAAAAATGCAAATTAATTCATTGCCACTTTCTAGTACAGGCTGGATTTTGACTCTTCTGCAGGTAGAGTGCAACAGTGTCAACATTTGACAGGATAGTCTTCCGGAGAAGCATGTTACAGAAGTAAAACTTGTAGGAATACTTGGTACACTTGTCACTTCTGGTATTGTTTTTTCAGTGATTACACTTGTGCCTGTGGAAAGAGAAGTAGACTTACACAACATAGTAATTATACTTTGTTCATAGCAAGGAATTAGTTGTCAGTTTAACTGGCAGGTGAGCATACTGAAAGCATGCTGAAAATACTATACTGATAATTCTTAAAATTAGCAAATAGTGTCTTAATAACTTGTGCTGAGTTTACGTTGCCTCCAGTAGATAGTCTGCTCAGATGCCACAACTGCTGTGGTACCTTTAGTTCTAGGAAGTGAAGAGTTGTTCAGATTCTTTGCTGTTCAGGGCTCCCTGTACTGTTAGGGAAGGAATTGTGCAGTGTTGTGCCTGTTCTTGTATTCTGTCACCTAGTGCTGTAACAAATAGAAAAACTGCAGCTGTCTCTTGACAGCCCAAACTGACTCCTAGGGTATATGTCTGCAGGGCAGAGGAAAGCAAGGCACTGTGTCAGAGATGCAGAAGCCTAGAATGTCTTATGTTTGACTATGTACACTGTCTTTTCACCTGGGCTAGTTGTGAAGATGAGTAAGATTTTGAGTGTGCGATTCCTTGTGTCATTAATTATAAGCGATGTCCACTATCAGTGCACAAATTGCACATCAGTCCTTGCATCAACATGTCATTACTAGCAGTACTACTGAATGCGGTTTTGATTTGTATCTGCTTGTTTTCCTAGAGGAATAAATTACATTTTTAGCACTAGCATTAATTTCACTGGCAAGTATTGAGTACATATGTAGTAACAATGTCTCAATATGTGGAGTATGTACTATCTATTGATTTAATGACTGATTTTCATTTATATCCCTGGAGCATACTTCCATAGCCTAGCAGAAACCATCTGTGATAGTTACAGTTTAAAGCTTCTTGTCTGAATTCCTGTATTTTTGCTTTACAATGCCAATGTATTTACCTGTAATTCATACCTTGACTAGTCTCTCCTGTGTGATCGGTTTCATGAGCAATCCACGTTGTCTTAGCTGTTGTAGTGGGCAGAGAGAAGGCATTTGAGGCCTTACCTAGATCATTTGACCTAGAGCCTTACCTCCTCACAATCATTCAAAGAGCTCCAGAATACGCTGATTTTGTGACTGCAGACCTGATACTTTTAAAAGTAAAAAAAGAATGACTGGCTGACAGAGGAGGTACCAAAGGCTCTGTAGCGGTGTTTGTTTTCTGTGGTTATTTCATCTTAAATCAAGTCAGATTTTAGAGTTACTGGACCTGTCAAGATTACTTCTGAAAGCTGTAAATCTTCTGACTGTGGGAAGTATTTCCGTCCCTTTAAGATGCTTCTGTCTATTTATAATCCCATTGCAACTCCATAGGAATTACCAGCTATTCTGCGTCTTTGTAAGAGCCCATAGGGTGACCCAGCCTGCCAGGTACATAGAGATCACAATGGCAGGTTTGCAAGATTACGTAGCACACAAGGACATGGGCTTTTTTTTCTACTTTTTTTTTTTATTACAGATTACTAAAAATTACTGTTAGTAAAGGAATGTATATAAACATACCCTGAGGATGATTTGCATGGGGCTGGCTCTTAAAGAGGCTTCATGCTGGGTACACGTAAGTCATTTGTGTGGGGCACAGACATAAGGGGATGCAGGACACCACCACGTTCAGCAACATTAGTAGATGCTGCTAATTTCTGTATTTCCCTTGGGGGAGCCAGTAGATGATGGTGTGTTCTTTTCTCCCAGATCAATTCTAATTTTCCAGATTTTTGTAAATTCCTACGTTCTCATGATATTTTCTCCCTCTTCCAGATAAAAAGTTCTGGTTACAGTTTCTTGTTTTGGGCATATTGATGGTATCTAAGGATGTCTCCAATTTCTAGGCTTGTAGGCATTTTCTCTGTCACTATTTCAGCAAACATCTTCTGTTAAGTATTTTTCCCCATTATAACGAACTCATCTCTATGGCTGCTCACATCACTTCTACGGTGAAGAAGCAGAAGAAAACAGTGATCTCACACTGGCAGTTATTTGTAGTAGTGCAATTTAGTGGCTTACTGTAGTTCACCAGGAAAAGAAAATAAAACTGTCACTGCCATAAAAAGGCTTATAAAAACGTAGAAGTCCTTGACAGTAACTCTTGGTCATTAGCTTTATTGCAGTTTTACTAAGAAAGTGTATGTCAGTCAAGATTCAGTATCTGCCTGTCTAGCTCAAGTTTCAGAACGCTACAGGAAAACATTGTTTATTCTTTGATACATCTTCAGTACAATAATATGATGCTCTATGCAGGTCTTCAAGGTTGCAGTCTTCTGCTATTGCAAGACAAGTACAAAACTGCTGAGATTTTACCTGACAAGGGCAAATATATCAAATTACTGTTTGTGCACCCCCTAATGTACTGTAATTCCTCCACAATTTCTGAATTGAACCATTCAGGCAAGTGTAATGAATTTAAGTAGCAGTAGGCTGTATAGTCTTGGCAGGAATCAATGTGGATCTGAGACTTGCTTTTATTTTCGGCAGCTTAACTGTAGTTTAGATGATCTTAATTTCTGCTGTGTTGTCTAAGTAGATCCCCAACTGGACACTGTGTAAAGTTTTTTGGAATTCTACTTATCTGAGGTTTTTTGGATTAGAGGTGAAGTGGAAAAGAAGTTGTGGTAGTTAATAGCTTTGTATGCTCTTTTGTGCAATATTCATGATAACAATGTAATTTAATATTGCTGTTCAGAAATTTTTACTTCAAGCAGAGTGCACACGCAGGTGGAATTAGAAAATGTTTTCCTGAAGATACTCTTCAGCCCGTTACTTCACCAGTAATTATAAAATTCTTGCCTTCACCTATGTCCATATTCCATTTACAGGAATTTCCCTGGCAGTCTGAACTTCAGGAACCATTCATATCCACCAGCAATTCATACAATAATGCTCTTTGATGATGTATAAATGGGATCCAGTTCCAACCAAAATTGTTAAAGGACCATTTGTTTCCATCTCTGTTTTACTGTGGACTGCTGTATGAGAAATGTTTTGTTTTCCGAGTGGTTTCTGTAGATTTATTTCTAAAGTTGAAATTTGAAAGATGATAAAAATACACGTCTTGACAGGACATGATCTTACACCTAAAGAATGCTTTTTGGCGAACCTCAAAGAGAAGAAGACAGAAAGCAGACTGTGACAGTCTTCTCCATGTTTTCTCCAATTTCTGCCTCAGTTATGAGGACAAAAAGAAAAAATAACTTGGATTTTATTAACAACAGAGAGCCAGAGAGTAGTTAAGATTAGTCCAGCCCCTTTCCAGTTCTTAGCATACTGAAAACTTCACATGATAAATTAAACTCTGGGATGACAGTAATAGGATTGCAGCACAGTACAGTGTACAAACAACTCTGGCTGACTGGGAAGGAAGAAAAAGCTGAAACAGCCCATGATGCACTACCTCTTTATGATATTGATAAGTGCTTTGTTCTTTAAGATGCTTTTTTGTCGTCAGTAGACAGTATTCAGTTGAAGGTAAAAATTCTCAAAATCATTCTGATGAGAAAAAGGCCTACAGAAGTATGCCCAGAAAAATATCATTCATTTTAATTGTTAGACACTAAAACTATTTCCATCCCAGTCAGCTGAGAACATCATTCAGAATAGATAGCACTGACTTTTTATCCTGTGTGTAATATAAGATATATATTTATACTATTAGGTAAAATATTGGTAAATGCTTGCATTTATGAACTACCTTATATAGAGCAATTATTTCTCTTTCAGCACTAGGAAGAGAATGTCAGTGATAGTTCGTACACCATCAGGAAAGTTAAGACTCTACTGCAAAGGAGCTGTGAGTTTCATTCTGTTTTCACTGTAACAAAGAATACATGCTACCAATACAAATACAAAAGTAAAAGATTGTTATAACTCCAGTCAAAACATTGAAAATGCGGGGGAAGGAATGTCGATATACATCTTTCAGTTTACATTGTTTTGCTCTGTAGCTGTTCAATGTGATGGAGTAGTTAACGTCTTTTTTTACTAAGTGCCTATGAAGGTATGACAGACCTGTTCATCCTATTCTTTGTACTGGACTAATACCTTTATACTTCCTATTAATTGCTTCCTTCTGTACTCCAAGAAAATGTATGACCATGTAGATGAATGTATTAATTACTTGCTGGAGTAGCTGAGCATGAATCACTAGGTAGAGATAGTAATCTAGCATAAATGACTAAATGGGAATTTTAACCAACCATTGATACTACACAGAAGTAAATTTTCCCAAAAGCAGGACCTGTGGAAAGATATCCTTATCATAATGCGTATGGGAATGGCAGAGTTGCTCTTTAGTTCTTGGTCTGTATGTCAAGTCAAGTTTGAGGGGGAAGGAGATGAAATCCCGTTCCAGAACGGTTTAAGAAAAGGAAGTTTGTTGAATATAAATGTCCATTTTTTATCATGTCAAGTGAAGAAAAGAAACTGTTGTTAATATTCTGTATATTAAGCTGGCTACAAAAAAACCAAGAATGGCAGTTATGAAGCACTAATTTTATTTTGTCGGCATATTGTTAAAAGAGGAAGACAGCATTTTGGCACTTTTCAAAATAAGGGGAAATAACATCAAAAAATGTAGAAGAAAAAGACTGCATTATAGCAGAATTTGTAAATTTAGAAAGTCTGAGGATTAGAATGTCTTTTTTTAACTTCGGGAATAAAATTATGTCTAATTTTTGATGCTTAAATAATACAGTTCTATTTTTCTGCCATTTTCCTACATGATTTATATTGTTTACCCAAAAAGGAAATAATTTTTCTATTAAAGTGTTCTGAGCAAATTTTATTTGTTTTGTAGGATACTGTAATTTATGACCGTCTTGCCGAAAGTTCAAAATACAAAGAAATCACCTTAAAACATCTAGAGCAGTTTGCTACAGAAGGTGGGTGATATTATTCAATATAAATTAAATATGAAATTCAGTTACTGCTCAACTTTCCAGCTTTTCAATTTTGTGTTGCCGTAGCAGTTTATTCATGTTAAGTTTGAAAATTACGTTTGAGCCATGTCTCCTTAAGAAAACTCTTCCTCTTCCTGAGTAGTTTCAGTAATAACTTCATGCTTATAAAACCCCAAAAAACAACCCAACACACCCACAGAGTACACAGTGGGATCTTTTAACCAAAACATATTTTTCCAGAGAGCAAACACATGGCACATTGTTTCTGTGAAGATCTCATTTCCCATGGTCGCTTTCATGTCCCATACGCAGTGAATGCTGTAGGGATGGCACACAGGAAGAAGTAGCCAAAGTAAAGAAGGCTGGAAATTATTAGCATCATGCTTTTAAGGTAGCTTTTAGCTGTGTTGTTTCTGTCAGTAGGCCCAGTAAGGGGGGATTGCTAGCATCCATATGGTGTGTTTTGGTGTCTGCAGTTTTATTAACCACTTTTACAAAACTGTTGCAAAAGTTGGGGAACCTCTCTGTGAGGGTTTGTGAAGTAGGAGTAGTAAGTAAAATTTAAAAGATTGTGAAATTAAGATGATTGACACAAGCAGCCAGTTAGTTATTTAATTATAATGGATTTCACAGTACAGACATGAGCAGAAAAGCAGACTGTAGAAAGGTTTCTGCACAGTTCCTAGATCTTCTCTGCCAAACTCCATTAGTATCTCAGGGAAGGATTATAGTGTTGTACTGTGCAGTATCATAGTGTTTCAATTTATCAGTGAGTTGGTAGAGAGTAGTTGAAAGCAGAATTATAAGAGTTACGGGAATCTGAACTGCAGAGTTTTTACGTCTTCATTTTTCAAATACACTACTACTAGAACATTAAAATTGTCTTTAATATGTCTTAAGAAATAAACTTACACTGGAAAGCAAGCTTTATTAAAATATTTTCCTTCTAAAAAACAATCCTTACATTTTGTTAACTGATCTCTGGCCAAATATTCTTGCTATCATGAAAGGTCATTTTTCTGTCATACATATGACTTCTCTAGCTTTTGTCTTTTGGTTTATCATGGAATTTGGAGTTTTGACTACTCTATTAAGCAGCTTCAGTCTGTTAGTTCTCAGTGACAGCAGAAGCAAGTCACAGATCTGTTTCTTTTGTTAGTTTTTCATATCAAGATCTCGGCAGGAAACATTTGGTTAATCTTAAAGAATCTTAAAGTAGTAAAGTTAGAATAAATTATACAATAAAGTTGAAAGCAGAACTATACCCAAACAAATTTGACTGATGGTACAGCCCAAAGCCTCAGATACACTCTGGGGTTCTAGGAAGGCTTAACCAGAATTATTCAAGAAAAAGTTACTTAGGTGTGAAGTTAATTTGGGTCATAAGGTATATATTTGGTTACAGAAAAGACAAAATTAGATCACTATCTGCTGTCCTATGTGAATTGTTGCGAAAATTTCAATCTATTTCTCATTAAATCAGTAGTACAACTCCTTAGCAGTCAGGTTGCACTAAATGAATCAACATAAAAAGTGAAAAATTCCACCTATCTCTAGAACCACATATGATAGGATTAAAAAGTTTGTTCAGGTACTTTTTGTATCCTTCTTTTCAACAGATGAAAAGATCTACTGTTCAGAAGAGTGAATTTCTAACCTTTTGAAAAGTATAAAATTCAATCTTATAAAAAAAATTACATATCTCTGGAATCGATTTAAAAATTGGTATTTATTTTTACTTCAGATTTAAATTGCAGCCAATGATGTTGCGAAGTTTCTCATGAGTATCCTTTCATGTGGCAGGACAGTATGTCCTTGGCATTTGCCGCCTGCTCTTGGTGTGTTGTTCAAAAATGAAGTGGTTAGCATCGCTGGCATTTGTATGTAAACGTTTATTAAGCTTGAGTGTTAATGCCTGCTTGGATAAATAGAAAAATCATGTGTAATTTTCCTGTGTTGTTCCAGTCAACTGTTAAGAACCAGGCTTAATGATACTTTGTTTTCCACATTTTATTTGGAAGATTCTTTTAACTCACAATGAAAAGAATCATATTAAAAATAGAAAAAAATAATTAGGCACTGATTTAAAAAGAGAAAGCAAATATCTTGAAAAAACTATTTGCTGACATTCCATACACTTGGATTTCTTTTCTTCATTTTATCGTCTGCAGAAAATATGTTGAAGGCATTGTGGAAATAGTATCACTGTTAATCAGATACAGATTCCTTTCCTCCCCTTTACCTATATTCAGTGCTTTGCACCTTGTTAGCATATCCTTATTATGCAGAGAAAAAAAATCAGTTGAGTTGTCAGCCTTGAGTGTATTCTTTTCAGTCTAGATGGTGAGGCACTGTCTTCCTAATGCTGTTTAGTTGTCAGAGTACTAGGATTACACATGGTTTTTATCCTGAAGATACTAAATTACTCTTACATCTAAGACACATGTATTATTTCATGCCCAACCTATTATAATTTCAAAATTGCTGCTGGTGTTGAGCTGTATGCTTCAGAGGCCTGTGAACAAATAAAGGTTACATTTAGCCATCCCTTGTTATGGTGCTGCTCATCTCCTAGATTAGAGTGGGCAAGTGACCAAAGGGTAACTATGTTGGTCCTGTCTGCCCCCCTTCTAAATCCACCAGCCTGCAAACTGTGGCTAGTATATAAAGAGTTATGTCAACTTCATTCTCTAGAAATCTGGTAATATGTAAAAATGAGCTGTTAGAAAATTCACACCTAGCTACTTAAATTGAATGTAAATGTGTGTTGTCAAAAAATAGATATTTCTTAAAATCACGCAGTCTCAAATTCTTGCTGTAATGCTTAATTCAGATTTCTGATGAAGGAAAAAATCTGTTAATAGTAACAACCAGCTCAAAGGTTGTTAAGTAAAATTGCTAAATGGTACATAATGATTTTAAGAATTTGGAAAGCTGAAACAATCTGTGAGATGGGAAAATTAAATGAGGGGATTCAAAGTTGACTTCTAGATGATAAACTTCAAACTAGAATTTCCCAAGAATACTGAGGAGGGGTGAAGAGGGCAGTTGTAACCTTACACTGATATATTCTAACTTTACTTCTTTCCAGCCTAGCAACATTTAAGTTTATAATTTTTTTTCTCAGAAATACAATTCAGTTTTACAGTTTTAATGTTTCAATGTACATACTTGTTCAGCAAGTGTTGAGATAGTTTAAACTGTAAACAAGACACGAAGCAAAGTCGAATCTTACATAAAAAATTGATTTTTTTTCCCCTGAAATACATCACATGTATTACATTCAGCTTTTTTGAAACTATTATTCTGTTGAATAAATTTCTATTTATAGCACATTTTCACTTATGTATATTTAAAAATTTCTTCAAGATGTGCAGCAGTAAGTTGAAAATCCAGCATAAGCATACATAAAATACAGAATAAATTAAGCTTTCAAAACTTCCTCATTGCAGGCATATGAGGGAAGGGACTAACAAATACTGAATCATTATCTGCTTTCTCTTTAGGCTTAAGAACTCTGTGTTTTGCTGTGGCTGAGATTTCAGAAAGTGATTATCAAGAATGGTTAGATGTCTATCACCGTGCTTCTACAGCTATACAAAACAGAGTACTCAAACTTGAGGAGAGCTATGAACTAATTGAAAAAGTATGTGCAGCTTGATGTAGCTTTCTGGTGTTTGGGTTGGTTGGGGGGGGAAGATGGGAAGTGGGCAGAAAAGTGGGTTCTTAATTATTGTCTTTATTTTCTATACCTTGAGAAGTGAATCACTATTGAGGAATAGTACTTAGACAGAAAAAAAAAATCTAGAAATATACTGACAGTTGTGTCATGTAGTCCTTGCAGTTTAGATAATCAAAATGAAGGAACAGTTAATCTGATAAAGTTTTTGCTGCAAGCAGCTACCTTCCTGGAAAGTGTCGATTATGGGTTGAACTACTGGAAAGCTTTTTTTCTGAGTTCTTCTAGTGTGTAAAAAAGTGTAATAACAGATAAACAACATCTGCTTCATTATATAATGATCTTGGAACAATGGAGTCAAGATTGGAAGGGACTTTTGGAGGTCATCTAGACACAAATCTCTGCTTAAAGCAGGGCTAGTTTTGCTTACCCAACACTTTGATGAAGTTTTGAGTATCTACAAGGAGGGAGTTTTCCCAGCTGCAGCAGGTAATTTTTTTGATGCACAACTTAGTCTTTTTTCCTTTTTCTGAATGAAAATTGTTATTGCTGCAGAATGTGACTGTTGCCTCTTGCTCTTTCACTGTGCACCATGTATTTTGGAGAAGATGGCTACTCTGCAAGCTTCAGTTAGCAGAAGGAATCTCTCCTTTAATCTTACATTTTTCTCATGTTAAACTCATCCTACTTCTTCAGGTGCTCTTAATATAGTGTGCTCTGAGCCCTAAGCTATTTTTGTGTCCCTCTGTTGGAATTGCTCCACTTTGTCAACCTCTCTTTTACTGAAGGCCTCCAAACTGAGCTTATACTCAGATACAGCGTTACAAGAGCAGAGCCTTAAGTTTCTGGCATCACTGCATCTGGAGTAGCCAAGCATGTGGTTAATACTTCCCTGCCTCAACAAAAAAAGGTCCCATGACTATTAAATTTATAAGAAAAAGGAGTGCATGAGTCCAATAGTGTTTGAAGTTTTGATACTTCAATTTTGATGGGGTTATTTTTGGGTTTTTTTCCTTGGAAATTATAAGAGAGATTAGATGGATGAAACTGCTTAAAATTCAGAGCCTCAAGAGCCCGTGGTGTTTAATTCATGAAAAAGAAGGATGAGGGTATATAGCTTCAGTCACTAGTGAACACCACTGAGCAGTCTATCTAGATGTGACAAAACAGTCTTGAAACTATATAACTTTTTAATGCTGTGACAGCCCTGCTACCTTTACAAATTTTTGTATTAGCTGCACAAGTACTTCCTCAGGATGTAGTGTGCAGGCCATGCTGCTACCAGGATTGCACACTATTAGATTTATAATGGTGTCTTTGACATTTAGCTAGTTTTAAAGGCATAGAAATAGGAAATACGAAAATGGCTGTATTCTCAAAATCTATGTAGATTTGCTCCATTGGAAGTTAAAATCAAATATAAAGTACTAAGATGAATTGACAGGTGTTTTGGATTTTTTTTTACAAAGTGAAGATAAATCATTAAAAGAGAGAAGGCATGGTAATAGCACTCATGAAGCCTTCAAATCAGAGAGGTAGTCCTCAGAAAAAGGTAGCTGTTGCTGAACAAGCTACTGAGCTTGTGAATAATTGGTTGAAGTTTGAGTGGTCGCACTGTGCAGTTTTGTCAAGCCACACAGATATCTAAGTTAAAGCTCATAGGAATAAACTGAAAGTTCTTTATTTGTTGATACCAAATCTGATTAATGAGTTTAGAGAGCATTAATCTTGTCATAAATGTGGAGAGTTAAATAAAACAAATGGAAGATTGAAATGGAATTTAAACCAAAAAAACCTATATGTACAAAATATCTTATGTTCACAGAATCTTCAGCTGCTTGGAGCAACAGCAATTGAAGATAAACTACAAGACAAAGTGCCTGAAACCATAGAGACACTCATGAAAGCAGACATAAAAATTTGGATACTTACTGGAGACAAACAAGAGACTGCCATTAATATTGGTATTATATTTGCATTTATTTGATAGCTTTGTCACAGGTTTAGAAATAATAGCAGTTGGTGAAGTAAATTTCTTCCAGAATAGAAAGTTGTCTTGTAAAAAATAAACATATTATATATCACTCCAGAATTTGAATGTGAACGTATTTTTTAGTCACTGATAGGTGGAGGGCAGGGAATGATGGATTCTGCTTCTGTTAAAATACTAAGGGCAAGAAAAAGTTATGTTAGAGAGGAGACCAAAAAATAGGCAATTGTACTTTTTTATAGCATGTGAAATGGATTAAAAATAATACATTGGCTTTTGACAGTGAGAGGGAATAATATTAAGAGAATGTAAGTATTCTTAGTTTCCCTTCTCTATTTTTCCTTCTTTCCAAGAAATGTGAACTAAAGTACTATAACCTTTTAAGAGAAGTTTATTTTTATTCTTTTCTTTTATTATGAAAGATGGGAAAAAAAGACTAGTTTCAACGATGATAAATCTATATTTTTAAATAGTTATACATGAAAGCTGCTTTTAAGATTTAATATTCTTTGCATGTGACCATATCTGCACTTACTGCTGTAGTGTAGATACATGCCCAAAATAAAGCCTTACTTTAGCCATATGGATCCTTTTTATTGGGTGTTATTATTTCTAATCTTAAAGAACGTTCCATATACACATGATACAGTTGATCTGTTATTTTCCGTAGTACCTTCAGTTTTGAGGCAGTACACATAATACCAATATTACCACTTTATTAAGAACAGTGATACGTATTTTTGTCTAGGCAGCGTACATCATTAGCACACAACATGCATCCTGTTTAATGCATCAAAGAATAAAAGAAGATATTGGAAACATGTATATATGCAAGTTTTCAGTGAAATGCAAGTTGCATTCTAAAAATTTGCAAGGCTCAGGGAGATCTGTTGTTTTCTTTAACACTCTTTAAAGCACTTCTGAATAAGGCAGAACAGTTGCAAGTTGTAGCAAGGGAAATTCTAACTGTTCTGACTTAGTACCTATATGTACTTGTATAAAATGCAGTAGAATTTTTTTTTTATAATTGATTCCAGCTATGGAAATCTTATTTTTGATTTTGTCTGTAGTTCTCTTACAGGAAAAAAAAATGCCTTGTTATGTTATGTTATAATGGATTTTGTGGAACAGATTTTTGAAAACAAAATCTTTTCTAACAGGTCACTCTTGTAAACTTTTGAGAAAGAACATGGGACTAATTGTTATAAATGAAGGCTCTCTTGATGTAAGTAAAATCTTCAAAGTTCTCAGTTAATGAAACATTATTTTATTGCTTAAAATATCCAGATATCATGGTGGAGATGGTGTGAAAAATAAGTTGGAGTGTCTGTTTATCTGGACAAACATAGAAAATTCTGCCAAAATTGTGGTTTGGGGGGGGATGTTGTTTATGTTTTTTTTGTGGGGTTGGTTTCTTAATTTTAGAATTCCACGCCTGAAAGACTGTATGGTCTTTTGTGATAGAATGTTACTGAATACCTGGAAAACAGTCTACACCTTCTGAAATCACAGTGTAGCTGCCACACAAAGGAACTTCACAACTATGAGCAAACAAATTCCATGTAGTAGATTTCATCCATGCAGGCTCAAAGCCAGGACCTTCACATTAAACAAGCATTACAAATGAACCACTTCTCATGTGATTTATTGAACTTCAAAAGTTCAATAAATCTATCAAGCAATATCTTTTTGTAGTAAATTTATATAAATATAGTTTAAGATTAAAAGGTAGTAGCTGCAATTATAACTGCACTGTACTCCCTGTTTCAAACTGGAGTGTCTAAATTTTACAGAGGTTGAGAGATCCTTTCCTTACATGCCCAGAGTACATGGACATCTAAATATCTTATGGCAGCTGAATTTGTACATGCAAACTGGTCGTTTGCAAATCTGGTTTTGGTGATAACATATATAATGGGTTTTTTCAGCAGCAGGTGAATGTAGTCTGAGAGGCAGTTCAAAAAATAAGAATAAACTAGCTCTATGCAGATATTTTAACAAGAGACTATATATAAAGTTTTCTGCCTCATTTGATGGTGTGCCTTTTACTGTTTGATGAATGTGTATCTTATGTCCTACCCTTTGCTTGCTAGTGTGGTTGGAATGACATGTCAGTCTCTATTTCTAGTGTTACTGGTTGAGTCAAAAATTACCTTGAAAGTTTTAATGGAGGAGTGGATCAGGTCTCAGGAAATGGAGAGAGGGATGGACTGCTGTGATTGCAGAATGCTGAGTGAGTGTAGCTGCAACAGTGGATCAATTCCTCTTTCCTTTCTGCATACCAGTAACAGTTGGCAAGAGACTGTAATGCTTAGTTGGAATATTGTCTGTTAAGGAATTCACATAGAATGAAACTTTGGCTTTTGAGTAGCATGCATCCACCTCTTGTACTGGCACTCTGTGCATCCATGAGGGCTGCTGGACAACCCAGTTTCCTCAACATGGGAGGAACTGAGCAGCCATGAAACCTTGAAGAAAATAATCCCAGTGTAGTGGCACTTGTGTATTTGGAATCTTTGAGAAGAGTTGCTCTATGGCAGTCCTCTCCTCCTTGTCTCTAAAGTATATCCTCTTGGCTATATAAAGATAATGATAGGTTCATTTGAGGTAAGGAATTTGGCTTTTCTTGGTCTGCATACTCTCCTGAAAAACACGGAAACATTGCACTGAGAACAGGATCATTAAGTGGATGATTCTTCCCCTTCCTGTTAAAATAATAGCACATGTCCATTGGATACCAGTGGCTTCTCCTAAAACGTAGCTCGCTCAAATCTAATCCCTTTATGGACAGGCAGAGTCCCCTGTCTCTAAGATGTAAAAAAAAATTTAGTAAAACCTCATCAATTTGGTCATTGTTATGACTTAAGCATGCAAGATGGAGGAAGTTAGAATAAAAAAATTGTATTTATTCAGACTGTATCCCAGCTCTGTGAACTGAGCTTACAAGAATACACTAAAATAAAAGATCCTCTTTTATATAAACAAATACCCTTATTTATGAAATTAAAAGAAAAGTACCTCAACCCCACCCACCTCCCCACTCCCCAATAGAACTAAAAGCATTTAGATATCTCAACATTTTGCAGCATTAGTTCTTTTGGGGCTCTAGTCCCATGAACATCTGCTTAGCTTCACAAACAAAATGTGGGTTTTGTTAGTCAGTTCTTAGAGTTGTATAAAAGAGCACTGGATTTTATTTGCCTTCGTATTAACCTAATGGACTGCTAAATTTCACTATAGTACTGTTAATCATAGACAGAAGTCATAACCTAGCCTTATTCTTTTAATTGTGAATTTAAACTGGAACTAGAAAACAGTTTGATTACCATTCAGTTTCATTGAAAAATATTTCATGGAAATGGTGTCAAGTGAGTAAGGGACATTTTTATGCCGCTTTTGATTTCAGGCATGTGATTTCAGCATAGGGAGTATGCCCACAAAGGAATTGTAAATATGACAGTTTTACAATGGGGGTTTTGTTTTGTCTTGGGATAGGGGTTTTTTTTTGGTTGTAATATGAAGTATTCTTGGAGCTACCTGATGGCATTCTGCTTCTGATAGAAAATTAAGGTCAGTTTAAACAGAAGAGTTCATCACTAAACATATCCCCAAGTGCCACATCCACAACCGTTTTGAATTCTTCCATGGGTGGTGACTCGCAATATTCCCTAGGCAGCCTGTTCCGATGCCTGAGCACCCTTTCAGTGGAGAAGTTTTTCCTAATATCCAATCTAAACCTCTCCTGGCTGTGTCCTCTAGTCCTGTCACTGGTTGCCTAGAAGAGGAGACTGACCCTCGTCTCACTACAACCTCCTTTCATGCAATTGCAGAGAGCAGTAAGGTCCTCCCTGAGCCTCTTTTTCTCCAGGCTATGCAATCCTAGCTCCCTCTTCTGCTCCAGACCCTTCCCCAGCTCCATTGCCTTTCTCTGGACATGCACTGGCATCTCAATGTCCTTCTTGTACTGAGAGGCCCAGAACTGAACACAGGACTCGAGGTGTGGTCTAACCAGGGCGGAGTACGGGGGGGACAGTCACTGCCCTGGTCCTGCTGGCCACGCTATTGCTGGTACAGGCCAGGATGCCATTGGCCTTCTTGGTTGTCTGGGCACACACTGGCTCATGTTCAGCTAACTGTCAAACACCACCTACAGGTGCTGGTTTTACAGTTCTTACCCAGCTCTGTAAAGGTCTTTCAAAAAGAAGGAAATGCAACAAGCAATATTTTCTCCTCCATGCCCACTCCATGTGAGTGGAGAGCTGTACAGAGCTAACTAGATGTCAGTGACGTTCCCAAAGCAGGCTGCTGCATAAATACAAACGAATGTGTTGTCTACTAAATGTAATCTGAAGTTCTCAGTACTGGATCACAAAATAGTGACTTGTCGTAGGTGTGATTCAAACTGTCATTAGCAATTGAAAAATACAAAATATGTTCCTTTATGTACTTGATGTTATGATTGTTTAATAATGTTAAAATATGAATTTAATGTTATAGAATTATAGTTATTATGCTTGTACTTATATTATGAATTATCTGTGTTTCCTTTTTTCTAAACATTTAGGAACATTTTGTATAATAGCAAATTCTTGTATCTCTATGTATGTGAATCATTTTTTTCATTATTAAATAAGTTTTCTATATACCTATGTCTTTTGGCAAATATTTATGTAACTATTGTTGCCATTAAAAGTTCCACCAAAACTTACACACTTTTTTTTGGCAGAGTGCAAGAACAATCCTATACAACATTTCTGCGGTGTTTCTAATAGTGCAACTATTGCAAATACTCTTTTCACTTTATAATATTTGATACCAGAATCAAAAGGCAGTTTCCTCAAAAACCAAAATGCCAGTATTTCTGATCACACTGAAAAACTTCGATTTAAGAATATTAAGAATTAAAAATAATGGACACCATTTTTTGTGCAACAGGGAACAAGAGAGACACTTAGCCACCATTGCAGTACTCTTGGTGATGCTTTAAGGAAGGAAAATGATTTTGCTCTCATCATTGATGGTAAATCTCTGAAGTATGCTTTGACATTTGGAGTAAGACAATATTTCCTGGATTTGGCTTTGTCGTGTAAAGCTGTTATTTGTTGCAGGTAAGGTTTACGTTATTCTCTCTTCATGCTATTTTTATTGACATATAAAAAGACACTGAAGTTATGAAATTCAAGTGAGATGTCACCGTAGAGCGGTCTGCAACAGAGTGTACCTGTCAAAGTCACTCAGATTGCGTATTGCCAGACAAATAATTTTTAATCTATTGAGAGTAGTCTCAACAAGGTTAATCTTGACCTTGAATTGATACTACAGTTAACTGCAGGTTTTAGCACATCTGGATCCTTTTGTAGATCTTTCTCCACAGGCTACTTCTCTGTAAGATGTGGATTACGCTGTATAAGAAGTGCACAAAAACATTAAAGATACTGCTCGGGGTGCTTTTTTTGAAGCTGGTGGAAACGCCTTTTTTAATCATTATTATGCCTGATTATAATGGGGTTCTTTTATACAATGAAGCCTTTCATTCTTTTCTATAAGTATCAACTGTTACAACTATAAACTTCCATTGTTCCATTAAAATAAATCAGATTCATCTGAAAAATCAGTTCAAAATGGAACTGTTTTTCTGCCTTGCAAAAGGACACAGAAAAGGAAGTAATATTACAATATCCAAATAATCACCTGGTTTATAGTGTTTCCATCCTTTCTGAAAAGCAATGTCATGCTACCAAGGGATTTTTTAATTAATGTTTTTGTGGTTAAGCTTTGTAGCCATGCTTCAGCCTGAAAGAGTTTGAATTTCAAACTAAAGTTTTACTGTCTTTTAAACTGAGATCTTACACAGATAAAGAGTTTATACTGTGTATAAACACTTTCCTAATGGCAGTAGTCTTTCAGACAGATAAGTTGGAGTTTTGTGCTTGTTCTACTAGGTTGAGTTTTGCTCAGTACAGTAACAAGCAGGACATGCATGTAGAACTGATCCTTCAAAGCTATATTTATTTTTCTTTTCTTGATTACAAAATATGTTTTATGCCATTTGAAGAGGTAATTTTGCTGTTTCTGTTGAACTGTGGAACCCTTGAGGGGTCTTCTGTACATAAAGCTGTCTTTTAGTGTTTGCATTTTTGTGATGAAACAACAGTCCTAGCAGCATTCTCTCTGCCATTTCTTCATTTTACACTTCCATAATGTACTCAGGTCAGTTGGTTTCAATGCATATCTAGATATATGTCTGACATATTTTGTGGTTGCTTAAAAATTGGCTACAGGTTTAAAACTAAAATACTTGCTCGTAACACTTACTGTTTTAATATGAACATTTTTAATATCCCATGTTTCCCAAAAGTCAAAATTCTGCCAAAATATTTGTTTCTGTTAAATGCTTTGTCTTTAGTAACAAAAACTTCATTTCCTTGTTTATGAGCTTGAAAATAAAAAGTTTAAAATCATAATTTTTAATTAACGTAAATCACTTTAAAAAAATTAAATATATATATATATAATCCAGACTAAACAAAAATGTAAGATCTTTCTTCATCCATATAAAGGCAGTAAACGTCTTAAGCTCTTCCTGGTTCTAAAAGTACAAATTACATCACATTCTTTTAAGTTTGCAGCCTGCATTCACTTGTGCAGAAGCATTTATTACCAATGGATTCTTCCTAAGACTAGTTGTAACACAGATGAAGCTGATAACTATTCAGTAGACATTTCTTTTAAAAAAAAATTCTGTATATGTTATTAATTCCAAGCAGATGTTTGGCTTAAAGACTTTAGCAAACTGAATTCCAACTCTATATTGGTTTCAGAGTAATACATGCAAGAAGAATGTTAAATGGGTTATTCTGGAGTAAAAATATACAGCTAAGAGTGAGTAAAATGAATGAAAATATTTTTTACTTGTTTCACCATGAACTAGAGGCAATGAGAGTGCCATCTTCCAACTGCCCCTATAACATTGTCTGAAAAGAAATTAAGGCACTGTTCCTGGGTAGTTAAAAAAATGAAAAAGAAGTACTCAGATCAGGAATCTTCTGTAGAAGCTGGCTGTAGCAAGTCTTGGTACAATTCTCAACAGCAGAGTTCAAATAAAACATGTACCAAAAGATCATAGAAAGATTTTTTTCATATAGGTGGACCACAGAATTTTCCAAAAAGGCTGTTGCCCAGAATCTTTCATCCCAGGTTTTCCACAAAGCTGTACTCCTCCCACACAGCTTTTTCAGAAGTCCAATAACGTGTTGTGCTGGCCACTGAATAATGTGATTACGTAACTACCTGCTGTTTGAAGGCTGTATTATTTTTCATTCCTTTATTTTTTTAAATACATTTTAAAACAGTTCTCTCTAACACACTTGTTGACTTCCTCAACTTGGAATTCTCTTTCAGCTTTTAAGTAGTCCGAGCTTCAGAAATGTTGTATCTTTTAACTAGTAAGAATTCTGATTGTTACTACTGGTTTAGACAAAAGTTAATTTTTCCTGAATGTTATATGAATAAATGTGAGTATCAGGACATAAAAAGCATGTCTAGAAAACCTTGGTTTTCTCCTACAGTTTTAAGCTGTATTTCAGAATGATCGGGAAGACCTTAGCTGACTTTCAGATAGCCTTTACTTTAGTGGGAAAAGGCTTTCCTCTCATTGGAAATTATGTTGGTTTGGAGAAATTTGCATTGCTAAAGGACATACTCATCAAAATTTTTCAAACACTGTTTCTATTTTTACTCCTACTAGCTTTTCACAAATCTTTGTTACTTGGATTTTTTAATAAAGAGAATGGATGATAGCAATGTGATGTTAGAGATTCGGGGGGTTTTACGAATTTTGGTGAAGCCTCAGATGTCAATTCCAAGAAAAAATTTGGTTTCTATTTTGAAAGTTCATCGCTTGTCTGTCATGTGATGGAGTTATGCTTTCCCTGGTTGTTTTGGTTTCTAAAGTTGTTTTCTAATTGCATTTTTACTCAGACAGAATGGAAGGTAGCTGCTATGGCCATTAGCTTCAGCAATCGTGTAATTTCTTGTTGGTTGTGCTTTTTGTAGCTATGGTACAGTTTGCAGATAGCTGGACAAAGTGATGGCCAAGCGTTGCTGTTAGTATCTATGTCCTTAATGGAGTGGTAATAATTGGTGCTTCAGAGTTCTTCAACTGTAGAAACTTATCATTTAAAGTGAAGAATTTAATGTCTCTTTGATGTTTATTTTAAAAGAGATGGCAGTTTTGTTCTGTTTTTTTTTAAGGGGGAGCGGGAAGAAGTGTAATGAGGAAATTTATGCGACCAGTGGGAAAATAAAACTTTTCCTCTCAAATTAAGGATCAAAAGTTTGGTCCAAATTGAGAACAATGCATTGTAACCTGTAATGTCATTCTATCCAGTGTAAAGACAGGCAGATCATTCGGTCTTAGCTGCAATGCCAGAAATCACTAGGCAGGCATGAACATTTTATTATGCCATGTACTGAAAATAGTTTGACTAATGTAGTTAGTCAAAGAAAAATTGTGTTTCCTTTGTAGGTGACTTGTTTTTGCTATTGCCCTCATTCGCACTGCTTTGTGATCTTAAAAATCAATTAATATAAATAGGACGGTATTTTTTGCCAGTCACTTACTGGATTTGATGGAATTCTTTGAACTATAATTCTTTAAAAAACCTTGCCCATCAGTAATTGTATTAATAATATAACAGTGTAATTTTCTCAAGCATCATGAGGCCTTCACGTACTTATGAGAATGCTCCCTTTGGGAACCTCAGCTTGCAGGAGCAACCCCAGCATTACACAGATGCCACAATACAGCAGAACAGTCCTGAAAAGAACAAGGTAAAAGTTACCAAGCAGATAAACTAAGTAGAGGAACAAGACTCAACAACCAAAGCTACTTCCTTGAATTTATCAGTGTAGGCTGTGTTAACATAGTGGCAGTCCACTCTATTTGTGACTGTTTGCTTTTAAATCTATCTCTTAAATATCTTGTTGTTTGTGTATAAGATATATATTTAAACAGAGAGGAAAATAAAAAGCATGACAATAAACTGTGCCAAAATCTGCAATTGTTGTAAGTTGCCACTGGTAGTGGCAGCATTTGGGGTTCCTTCCATTATTGTGGTGTAGGGGCCCTTTGTTTCTCCAGTCCTGTTAACATCTTGCTTCAACAAATCCAAATTTTCTATGAATTTTGCTGTGAATGTGCTTTTAGCATATACCCTTGAAGGGCAATAACAAGAACACGTCACTGACCAGGATGTTAATTGGCCTGGGTGTATTACCTTTTCACAGGATATAAAGTATGTTTTAAAAGTACATTCATTTGATAGTCCTTTATTAAACTTGTCTCTTTGTTTTATCACTTAGGGTATCACCTCTTCAAAAATCTGAAGTTGTAGAAATGGTTAAAAAACAAGTTAAGGTAGTCACTCTCGCGATTGGTGATGGAGCAAATGATGTTAGCATGATACAAACAGCACATGTTGGTGTTGGTATTAGTGGGAATGAAGGTCTACAGGCTGCTAATTCTTCAGACTACTCAATTGCTCAGGTCGGTCATTACACTGCAAAATACTACAATAAAATATTTTAAAATATGATTAATATTGGTGTATGTATGTTTTAATTGTATGTTTGTTCATTTTTCATGTTTTTTGCAGTTCAAGTATTTGAAGAACTTGTTGTTGGTTCATGGAGCCTGGAATTATAACAGAGTAGCTAAATGCATCTTATACTGTTTCTACAAGAATATAGTCCTTTATATTATCGAGGTAATTTTACAGTACATTAAATGTTACTTCTTAAAAGGGAAATCTTAATTTTGAGATTTTGGTTATTATATATGATTTTAAAGAAATATTTTAACTGTAAATAAACACTAGTACTGAATCTTGAAATTTTTAATAAACTGATTATTATTAATTATTGTTTTTTACTTTAAAAAACCCAGTTGTTTTAAAAATGCATGCTACATGTGTTTGTAATATTTCTGGCTTATTAAAATTCTGTACATGTAACATCACTGCAGTAATTAAGGAATCCAGTTACAAGTTTGTCTTAAATTCACCCAGAGATGTTTGTGCTTCAGCTCTTTGCACTGGAGTCAGTGACTGTCGGGTTCGCAATCTGAAGCCCTTTCGAAGGTCTCTGCTGCACTGCAGGGTGGTTGCTGTTCAGAGCAGTGCCCAGGGTTTTTACAGACAGGTTTAGTTCCACTTTGGGGTACCTTTCGCTTGCTGATGGGGTGACCGTGCATCCTTAGTCTCCTGTTGAAGAACAGGGATACTTTCCTGAAAGTACCTGACCTAGTTTTTTCACATGGGATTTTAAGGAGTGAAGTCTTGTGAAAAATACAATAGTATGAGAGGATTGTGTTGTAATAAATGTACATTTATCAGTAGGTATGCTTAGAACAGCATGTATAGTTACAGTTTTCACTACCTTCATGACCACATGGCAACCTTAAGATTTTGAAGATATTTTTTAAATAAATTTTTAAATTTCCTCCCTCCCCTCCCTTCCTTTTCTTCCAACAGCTGCTCCCTCTTTTATAACTAAATACATATGTAGTAATTATGTTTATAATTCATTCAAACTTTATATTCTCAATGAAACTTCGGGTTAAAAATGCGGAAAAAAATTTTTATTTTTGTATATCTTGACCACAAAATAAATTTTGTAGATAATCTCATGTATTTTTACATTAGTGGGGTTAACAGATACTCTGTAAATTTTCATAGTTTTTTAAACATATTTTCAAACTAGTATCTTAAACTGGCAAAGTAAGTGTTCAGTTTTACTGGAAAAAAAATGCCTTATTTCTGTTAAACCTGATATAAACTTTAGATTAATATTTCCAATTTTGACACTTATTTATGTGACCTTGCGTGTTGCAATATTTGAAAATACTTCAATCATTTTTTAATGTACAAAAGTTGTAGCCAAAAGAGTGCATTTTTCTTACCATATTTTTACATTTTCTAGATTTTCCTCTTTTTTCTCTCCTTACTGTGTTAGTACAGCAAATAGATTTCTATCTGAGTAGCAGCAAGTTTGTAGCCTGTTTAGAAAAACATGAAGTAGGAAGCTATAGAAATACTAAAGATCCCTTTTTTCTTAGAAGTGGCATACTTTAGATCCTGTATTTCAAAGGCTGGATATCTACTTAGATGATCAGACTTCAGATGTACTGATTAGCAATAGCTCTAGAAATATTTGAAAAAAAAATATTAATGTATACTTAGTGCTTATAGAAAGCATTCAAAGGTGGGGTTTAGAACATATTAACTTATTTTTCTTAGTTTTCTGTCATTGTCACCTGCAAACATATCGTAAATTTATGACCTTAATCAGATATAAGTATCTCACTATTTGTATTCTTTGAGAAATAAAGTTAAATGCATTTAAGGGTACAGAGATCATAGTCTAAAGATTAAAAGGCTTTGATTTTTTGAACAGGTTATCTCTGCCTCCTGAGAAGATGGAAGGGCAAAGACATCATTTTCACATGAGTTGTTATGACCCTTTCTATATAATGCATGCAAGCATTTTGCCATATACACCTTCTCTGGAAGACAAGATGAATTCTGCTTGAATTCCTGTATACCCAACATTTGTCAGCTCAGAAAACTTTTCAGAGATGTTAATAGCTCATGTCAATACTGTGAGTGAATGGGCAGAAATTCATCATTGAATGTCTCCAGAAAGGACAACTGCCAGTCTTGAGTCTCTCTTTTCAGTTTTTTTGTACAGATCAGGCGTGGGAGCAGAGAGCTCAATGACTATTTGTAAGCTGCTGCTTAATATGCAGAAATGCTACATCAGGAAAACTTCTGTGAGGCTTTTGTGGCCACACCTCCTCTGTCTTGGAGTTTAGAAAATAGTACTGTGAAAGGCACGTCTGGAAGTTACTTTAAAAAAGTTTCCTTTCATTCTGACAATAACTAAAAATACCTACCTTTACTTAATAGATGTGTATCCTATTTTTAAATGTCTGCTTAGTACTAATGAAGAAAGTAATGCAAAGTATTCCATATAATCTAAAATATAGTGTTTATCCTAGGTGTTCATGGGCTGATATGAAATTGGTGTCAGTTGGTTTCTTGGTTCAGAAAATGGTAAAGGTCTATAGTAATACTCAGGCACAGTGATCAGTGCTTATTGACATTTAAACTCCTATTCATAAGAAACTAGAATTGGTCTGTAATAATGTTTTTCTACTCTGTGTCTCGATGCAATGTCCATTTAAATATGGGCCTCATCTTTTGTATAGGACTAGTCACAATGACTTGAGAGGTTATATTCTGAAGTATCAGTCTAAATTGCAAGTGAAAACTCTGAATCTCTAGTAGACCAATAATGTGCTTTATTAAGCCTGGACAGAGTATCACACTCACATAGGATAAGCCTATGCAAAGTCTCATACTTATTTTGGAGGGGCTGTCATTACTTTATAATGATTGTTGAGATTAAGATTGATCTCATGATTGAGAACTCCTTTGTGGATTGGTTTTAGTTTTATAATTACCATTAGTATATACACTCTATCCTTAAACTAGTCCTTTTATGAAGTTATGCAAATCACCCTTTGACATCAGAGGAACAAAATTTTCCTATTCCTACTTCTCATTTTGCTATCTAGTAATAACTAGTAATAACATAAAACAACTGGTTCATATTAAATAAAAAGGATTTTCAATTTTAAAGAATAAGAAGAATTTTGAAGATCTGCTTGGGTCTTTCATATTTCATGTTGGGGAAAAATCAAATGAAAGAGTAAAAGACCAAGACAAGCAGAAAGAGCAGATGTGTGGAGTTGAGATTTAAAGTTCAGTCACAGAAGTTTAAACATGGCTGTTTGTAGCAATTTAAGTGATCCTATGAAAATAATTAATTTATTAAGTAATTAGGGCTGTAATTACTTTTTTTAATCCATAAACTTTGGATGATGGGGAGGTTATTTTCCCCCTCCCCCAAGCTCTTTTCTTCTCGCTACTGAGTTACCCACTTTCTGTTGTTCTTGTCCATAACTGGAGTTCACCATTTTATTTCTGATTTCCTTTGCCTGACATATCAGATGAATACCCATGATCGTACTGTGACCCATATCATGCATAACCCCAAACATGAGCAGGCTTTCTGTGGATACTCACACTGGGTCTGAGCTGCACAGTTCAGCTGCTGTGGTTCATTATGCCATGGCTTACTTGAGGTGTGCAGACTGTTCAGTTGGAAGCACGCACAGCAGAAAGTGATTGTGCTCATGCCCATGTTTTTGCATTACATGGTTGGAAAACTTAGACATACAAGGATCTACATCTCATTTTAGATGGGCTGGGGACCTAAATCTTTCCTTTTCAATGGAAAATTTTGTAGCCGTAGAGCTACAGAATGGTCTGAATTTTCACTGCCTGTTCACATATATTGTCTAAAATACTTTTTAAGAACACCAATCACTTGCCCTTCTGTAAAGGGGTCCTGGATTAGTAATTTGAGTTGTTAGAGTAGGACCTGTACCCTAAGAGAGAAGCATTTGAGTCTGCTCCTAAATTAGTATCATGTACAGCATCCTAAAAAGTTACTTTGCAGGTACAGCTGCCTTCATTGTCCATCATAATTAGGATGAAGCACACTTGTCCATGAATAAGTTGCCCACTGCAAAGCAAGTGTTTCTTCTCATTCTCACTATTAATAATGTAGTAAGCTCCATATTACTTTTTTCATATAGGGCTAAGAGTGTAATTTTCAAGGGTCCAAGGTTCAGAGGTTAGGGCAAATACGTGGGTTATTTTCTTCCTCTCTTACAGTTTGAGGTGAGGGCTGTATTTGTCCTTCGTCTTTTTTTTTCCCACCCTCTAGATGTTTTAATTTTGAGCCATAGTTGTTCTTAGTGTGAACATTCAAATACTGTCTTGTAAACAATACAAAATTAATGTTTCTGCTTAGATATTAAAGATCTTTTATCTCTTAAAGTTATATATCTGGTATTCCACTAAATAGTAGTGTTTCTACTAGAGACCACTGCTTTTAGCCACATTGACAGAAATCTTCTTCACAGACTTTTTTGATAGATTCCATAAGAACCTCAGAACCTAAAGATGATACCAAATTTCATGTCTCTTTAGTTTGCCTCTAGACGTCTGACCAAGATATATTCCAGACCCATATTACACTAAAAGGAACTAAAATGCCTATAACTTGCGTGCTTTCTTTAGAATAAAGTAAATGCTAATATTTCAGAAAGTCAATATTATGCCTCAAAGGATTTCTTTACAATTTTACAGTAAAACCATTTTCAGTTTAAATGCCTCGAAAATTCTAACTTAAATTCTGTATAAAATAAGGTGAAAGCAACATTCCATTGTAAATTAAAATTTTATCCCAAATATTCGCATTTCTTTTAAAAAGTCACTCCAAAACATTTCCAAGTGTTGCTTAATGTAATTTACCTGTAAGAGCAGTCAACATGTGGAATAGGTTCAGTGCACGTATTTAGGGCTTTCATTTAAAATTAGAGTTTTTTAACACTTTGCTTGCTAGTTAAATCACAGTAGAAAGTTAATGTCTTTTTCGCATACTCCTTGGTTATGAAGGGTCAAGTCTATGTGTACTTGTGGTCCTTTATTTTCTTCCTAGAGAGTAATACGTTTCTTTAACTCTGTCTGAAATTACCCTCAATGAGATGTACGCATATTTATGACCAGCTACTGAGTCACGTATTTTCCACCACCCTAACCCTTTCAAATTGAGATTTCTAAAATTTAGTCCAGTATTTGATACAAAGAAGGAAAAAAAAAAGTCAATTGTACGGATGTTGAGTGCATAATTAATTATTCTGTAATGCACAACTGATTATGTAGTCATCTTGCAACCTTACACACAGCTACTGAGAAACTGCTGCCAACAAATCTCTGCTAAATTCATCACAATTAAATGATAATTCCTATTCTGAAAGTCAAAAATCTAAATACACAAGAGCTAATAGAAATCTGATTCAGCTGAAATCAAGTAATTCCATTGTCTTTTCAGTATATAGTCTGAAAGGTTAGAAAACGGTGCTTGTTGCACTTAAATCTACCAAAGTAAACAAATTTGGTATTATAAGATTTCAGAAAATTCAGGGTATTCTCTCTTTTTGTGTTGCAGCCTTGAACACTCATGACTTTGTATCCAATATTTTTCCAACAAGTGGCGGCCAAAAAAAAAAAAAATTACTCTTCTCTTATCTGTTGAACATATAGCAATTCTTGCTGGATTTTACCTCCCATTTTTAGTGTTAGTAGTTGCCAAATTCAGGGGATTTTCCATCTCAAAGTAGTCACAAACACGTTCAGACATTCCACCACGTGATTAAAAAAAAAAAATCTCAGTTTGTTCATAGAATCCAGTCACCTGGAGGCCAGCCTGGGTACACACTGATAAACATACATATTGATTGTAGCAAAGCATGCTTCCTTAATGAAGTTCAATAAAACGTGAACTGTAAGAAAGCAGCATCTGAAAATTCACTTGAAAAACATGAGTCTTAAATTGAGTAGAATGTTTGGATGATTTTGACTTGTGTTACCTAAGAGCTTAGGTTTGGCGTAGACAATATTGTGTCAGGTTAACTTGTTAATAAAGATTCATCAGATGTGCTGCTTCTCCCCTTTGTCATTGGACTAATACAAGGATGAGGAAATAGGAGAAAGTAGATGTGCTGCTTGCTATGCTGAAAAACATTAGAAAATATGTTATCACGTCTTTCAAATTAAATTTGTTTTCTTTCAACCTTTTAGCAAAAAATGATAAAAATTATGCAATAAAAGAGATATCCACTTCCCTCTCTAAAGTACCCTGTATTTGAGTTAGTGCTGTTTAACTAAATAGTTTTACTTTAGTGCTCTGGTAAAGCCTAATCCTCTCATGAGTAAGGAATATTGGTAGTTTTAAGTTCCAAACAGCAGCTTTCTCTATGAAATCTGTTAGTCAAGTTTGCTATCAATGAGATGATGACTACTAATCTGTAAGTTCCCCTTCCAGCAGCCCATATTTCTCAGAATTTTTATTTCAGTATGAATTAAGTGAGCTTAAATCCCTCTTAAAACCTTAAAGAGCCTGACATTCCTTTTGAAAATAGTTACTTCCTTTGAATATTTTCCTATTTGCATGGGATTGCTCACGTATCTGACTAGATCGCCCACTGTCTATTCTTGATTGAAAGTTGGGTTTATCATTAATTTTTTCTTACAGGTTTAAACCAAAATATTTGCAACTGTGTTGTAAATGTGTTCTAGGGGTATCTCTTTTTGCAAAGCTGAGGAAAAATCTGTTTATTGTAACTTGCAAGACATTTGAGTAATACACGGTTCTAATCTTTTGCAGATCTGGTTTGCATTTGTCAATGGCTTTTCTGGACAGATTCTTTTTGAAAGATGGTGTATAGGCCTTTACAATGTGGTAAGACAATTTGTGTGGCTTTAGTTATTTTTAACCACGAATGTTTCTTGAGTAAGCAGTCTTTAAGCAAGTCCTCACCTCTAAAGTTTTGCATTTTTTTCTTTTTAAACCACTACTAGATGTTTACAGCAATGCCTCCGCTAACTCTTGGAATATTTGAGAGATCCTGCCGAAAAGAAAACATGCTGAAATACCCTGAGTTATACAAGACTTCCCAAAATGCACTGGACTTTAATACTAAGGTAGATCTTTTTAAAAATCAAACATTATAAAGCAAAAATTCATAGGAATTCAGTATAGTTACCCTTTTTGTTCTATGCTGCTCATAATTAAAAATGGAGGAGATTTTTTTACTACTATTTCCAAGTGTGCACTTGTCAGTGAATGATACAAATCATATACATATATATATATATAAAAATATATATATGTATATTCATTTTTAGCAAGTATGGAGATGGACAACAAGGATTTCGTTTTTTTCAATCCCATTTTGTTTGGGTATTTTTTTTTTCTGCTGGTAATAAAGCTGTCTTCTGTAGGCAGAAGTGATTAGACCTCACTGTCACTGAGCTGTATGTGTTTGTACTGTTATATGGAAATGGATTACTGAAGCCTGTGGAGAAGTGTTGCAGAGGACAATAAGAACTGTCACTAGATTTGTAGAGGGAGGGACACGGTACTATTCTTTGTCAATTTGGAGTTGCAATTTTATGGTTTAATTTTGAGTTTTGGGTAAAATACTTGCAGTCAAGAATGTGACAGTGTGAATCAAAAGGAATCTGAGGCTACTTTTGGTGGGAAATGGGTGACATTCATCTTAGAGAGGCTAGCATAAGTAGTAGTAAAAGAATGTAGGACTCTTTAATACATAAAATATACAAAATTTCTACAGCATTGCCCATAAATAATCTCTTAAAAAAAAACTATATTAAACTTGTTCCTGAATCTGTGATTTTATGAGTATTTGACTTTTGTAAGGGTTTCTTCTGATTTTATTTTTGTAAATGTAATTGTGACATTTCAAGTAATGTCATTTTATGTTGAACTTGAGGACATTTTCAATATATCCTTGAATTAGCAATGCCTATGTGTGATGGTCTGTAGTAGATGTGCAGAGCTGATACAGAATACTTAACTCTTATATCTGTGCCACTTGTGCTGTATTACTGCGGTTACCCCTATATAGATATAATTATTTGTCTAAACCATCTTTGTTCACTAAAGCAGATGAGATTTTTCTCCTTCTTCCTCATTTCATCCCTTCACCTACAAAAGCCAACCTGAAAGTTTTAAGGACACTAGGTAACAGAGTCTCTTGTGTCCCTGTGAATGCTTTACAAATACGAGACTTTTCACAGTCCCATGAATATAGACACTTTTGTGTTGTGATAGTTTTAATAAATAGTGTAAGTATGAGTCACAACAGTTGGTTTCTGTTTTAAAATAAGCTTTTAATATTTTTATTATTGCGCAGATGTATTGTTGACTTAATTGGAAATTCTGTGGCTGTTCCCATACAACATTTGCTATGAGTAAACATCTACAAACTTACCAGCTACAAAATTCCGACCTATATAGGTTGAATAGTTGGTGTTAAAGATTTAGAAACATTACTGCCTTGAATATTGATGCAGATATTTGTTATGGTAAAAGGGATCAAAGGTTATGAGGTCATGACAGAGGTTAAAGGATTAGCATGGGACAAAAAGAATTGGTCAGGAAAATGGAAAAGTAGAACTAATTTTTCTTGCATCCACCTGTGCTTTCTGTCAAATAAAAACTTCTGGTAATGACATAGCAAGAAGGAGAGACAAAGGTTAATGAGTAGCACAAGTTTAAACGTGCAAAGTATTGGAGTGTAAATTGGATCATGCAACCTAGTGTAGCTGTATAATCTAACAAAAGACGTTGAGACATTGTGGAAAATGTGAGACAGGCAACTTAATTTCAATTGTTTGAACACCTTAACACTCAAGATGCACATCAGTTAGTTAAAATAAAAGCCATAGTAGTCAAAATCATTGTTAGTGAAAAAACATAATTGCCATACTGAAGGAAATGGACTACATATTTTTTATTAAGTCTTTTTATGTCATTATGCAATATATTATGGAAAGCATTAATAGATTGCTTATCCTTAAACTTAATACAGTTCTTTGCAGAAGGCATCTTTTACAAATGAAAGTAAGTTTGAAAGTAAAACTTCAATTGTTTAGCAAATACATTAAAGGAATTATAATATGATCAAACTGTCCTCTTCAAGAATGGAGCGTGTAAGGAGAAATTTCAGGAAGAAACTGATATTTATCCTTTTTTAATTGCTTTGTGTGTGGAAATATATAGGTTAGGCATATGTGTAACTCAGGTTTTGATTTTTCTACCATCTAAATTTATTCTTTCACTAAATGCAAATTATAAAACCTAGAGTCCTTTTTAATTCCCTACTTAGAATGTAGCAATTGTTCCAGCTGTCTGGTTTAGTTTCATTTTTCTGGTGATATTCCCATATGTTTATATTTTAATTTCCCTTCTGAATTGAAATTAAAAGGAGAAGATAATACACACTTTTTTTCAGAGCATAAAAATAAACAAATGACCCATGAAGAGCTAAGAGGCAGAAAGTGCCTGTCAGTTATATTACTTCACAGTGGTGGCCTGACAAAAACACATTTTGTGAATCTAACACACAGATAAAAAGAAGGGTCAGGGTTCACAGAGCTAGTTTATTGCAAATGGTTCTCATGGATTTTCTGTTTTCTCTTCTTAGGTTTTCTGGGTTCATTGTTTAAATGGCCTCTTCCACTCATTCATTCTGTTTTGGTTTCCACTAAAAGCCCTCCAGCATGGTAAGTATTATGAAAAATAAAAATAAAATGTTGAACAGTACAAAACACCTAAATATTATCTTTTTTCTAAGGGAAGCTTTATAAATACTAACAGTTCAGTGTGATTAAATTTCAAGATACCATTTCTAGAACTAGACTAGGTGCCATATACTTAAAATGTTCTATTTAAAATCTGTGTAAAAATAGGAATAATATTATGTACGCATACATTTAACTATCTCAGTAGGGTTTATGTAAACTGAAACGAGATGGAGAAAAAGAGATTGCTATTTAATTATGCCAATTTTTATAAAATACACTACCATGGTAAATACCTACAACGTCCTAAACCACTCCTATCCCTTGTATTGTCTCTTTCATTTTGTCAACATTTATTTTTGTTGTGTATACATTCTGTCCTGTTACTTCAAGGGCATACTAACCTGCCAGTTTATATTTCTATGAGTAGGATTGTGGCAGAGGAACGGTGACATCTTGGGCTGCTCAGTCCTGTCCATCATTTAATTCAACTGTTGTATATGCACTTGAGCTGCAGAAGGAAGTGAGGTGGTTGAGAGGAAAGTGGTGTTAATTAAAGGAAACTTGAAAGCCCTGCTACCAGTTTGTGGGAATGTTTGGGGCTGGGAGAGCTCTCATAAAGGTGGGGTTTTGTTTTGCTTCCAGTTTGCGGGGAGAAAAAACCAAGTGTGTACCTTGCAGCTTTTCTGAAAATTAGTCTCTGCTCAGTTTTGGTGATGTAGACAAGCAGTCTGCCCTTGCATAGGGGACAGAAATGTTCTCATGGACATTTTGAAACTGAAGACTAGCTAGTGAGAGTCACAGCTGCTTGTGCTCCAATAAGGGAAAAACTTCTTGCACAGTGTTTTACACTCAGTGACTCCTAATGGGTAAAGGGAGGTATGTGGCAACCTGTTTTCTCTGAAAGGCCACTCACATCACACTGAATGTGAGTTCAATGGCAACAGTTTGCCCTGGAGAGGTTTAGACAGCCCGGGAGGAATGAGATCCCAAAATGTCAGTGCATACTCTAAAACCATAGTCTCAAATTGAAACTGAAATCCCTGTTCAAAGCTGTGGCCAATCCATGTGAGACATTTATGCATTACACCATGGATAAGTGTTTAATGAGTATATGTGGTGATGCAGAGTAGAGTTCATGTGTGAATGGCAGAGCTGAAATACCTGTATGAGCACTTGTGAGAGCACTGTAGCTCAGCCTTCTCGGCCTGCAGACCCTGGTCTAGAACTGACTTGCTGGCAAGTGGCCTCTATGAGTCTGAACAAATTGCCTGCTGCCTTCCTCTTTCATTGCTAGAGAAAGAATGGGTTGGGTAGGGAGCAGAACTGGGACCTGGGGGAATTGTGTACGTTGTGAGGTGATGTAATCAGTACCTGGCATGGGTCTGGTGGTGCTCAGAGTTTTGCATGAAGGAGATACGAGTGCAAAATAAGATGTGCTATTAGTTAAATCTCTGGTGTCTGTGTGTGTAAAGAGGAAAGGGAAATATTGCTATTAGTTTCCTAAGGAGTACCAGAGACAAGAACTTCTGAGAAGAGGTCTCAGCTTCTGCCTTCTCTTAGCAAAGAAGAGGTGCAGGAAGATCCTGAAATAAGAAAGGTACAGGTCAGCTTTGTGCATTAGAGTGCTGCGTCCCAGTGCTCTGGCTGGTGGAAATAGACTAAGCTGTCTGCCTATTCCTCTGCCTTATCTTCGTTATGCTCTTTACTGCTAGGTTTATATTGTAAAGCAGTGCAGTGCATATTTGAGCAGGTATTTATTAGAACATTGAAAATCAAATCTTGAAGATGATTAATATCTCTTGGAGCCCTTTTCCTGGTCTAATTCTCCTGTTTAGCCTTAGTCTTGCTTATCCACTAGTTTCTTTTCTGTAAGTAGAAAATTTCAAACTGCATATGTCATAGTAAAGTCTATCAAGAAATACGTAGTCAGGGAATAAGTATGGATTTGTAAGAATTGTTTGTCAGAATTGGCTCCATGGGATCTTACCATTGTACACGACACAAAATTTACACTCCCTGTACTGTCATGTGGATATGAAAAGTGACACATAAATTTTCACAGAAGCTTCTTCTGATGCAACTTTGTCAACATAAATAAATGGCAGAAGCCAAACTTACATGTACTAGTAAATTCACCAGATGCTCCCTCTTTTGTATAATCTTTAAAATAAGCCATGGTCTCAGCTTTTTTTTTTCAGGCTTCAGCTCCTGTAGTCCTTCTTGATGTGCTAGTCTCTTCAGGGAGAAGGTGAAATAGGGGAAGTGTCAGAAATGCAACAGGTATCACTACAGCTAAGGACGCAGCCGTTGTGAGCTCCTTATCATGGAATGGGAGACAGCTAGGTTAAGGAGGACTTTTATTCTAATATTTTTATGTGAAGTTGTCTCCTGCTGTCTCTTCCAGAAGATCAGTAAATAGATCATTTTTTTCTGTGTTAAACTGTCTTCACAAGTCCTGAAACGCTCTTATCAAGGAGCACTCTTCATCCACAACCAAAATAGATTTAATTTCAAGCATATATAAAGATGATATGAAGGCTGGAAAAACATGTAACGCAAATATGAAAACATACTTAATTAGCAGTATTTAATAAACCGTATGCCAGCTGAGGTAGTGGAAAAATAAGTGTTTCCAACTACAAGCCATTTTTATCAGCATTTATCACCATTTCTGTCACCTTCCTCTGTCCAGCCTAATCAGAGGGGTTATAAACCCATCCCCCAGTGCCCCCCACAGAAAAATACCTTTATTCTTCTCTTTCCCCCAATACAGCTTTTTAAAAAATTCTTCTTTGTTACTCTTTTCTTTTTTTATTGTCTTTTACTTTTATCTTTACTTACTACATACACAGCATTTTGAAATCTCCATATGAGGCAGTAAAAAGCAATATCCCAGTGGTTAGAACCTCTACAGCAGTGTTATAGTTTAGTTGGTTTAGTTGCAGTGTGTGGACAATCTTGAATGCTAAAAGCATTTCTAAACTGAACATGTGAAAATTTAGCCACCTCAGTACTTTTAATTGAGAATGAGGAATTTCCTCATAATAATTCAGTTGTCAGTTATCCCATGTCTAAAAAGAAATTTGACAGAACTGGGATCAGAAAAGCCTGTGCTGTAAAAATAGTCGTAAAATTCTGATAAATAATGGAAAATTCACTGCTTCAGAATCCTAAACCTAGGAAACACGTGGTTTTTATGAAAATGTGATTTTTTATGAAAATGTGTCTCTTGAGAGCTCTGACTCTGCATAACTGATGTGTGTGTGTGTTTCCATATATGCCAAATGGATATGTACTTACATGAACCCATATATTTGAGTTGGGTAAATTTTGAAAATTTTGTGAATGACAAGCATCTCAAGAATTTAAACTGAGTATATTTTGTATTTTTACTAAAGTTGAATTCAGAAATATGGATGAGAGCAAAGATAAGTTTCCATTCCAAAAATACCAGAATTTTTGAAAATCTTACTCTAAGCTTTCTGCTTACTTATATGTTATAATGAGTGTATTCTAAAACCATTGTATTTCACGTTTTTCTGAAGGTAAGATACTATATCTCTAATATTAAAAGTAACTAATAGCATTGCTACTGAATACAAAGTAGGTCTTATTGGTATGTGGTGTTACAAAAAGTTCCTGTTTCCTGCATAATCCCTAAAGTCACTAAGTTTTAAAGCACCAAACATTATTCAAGTTGCAGTTCTCTAGTGTTCAGTACAGTTCAAGATGAAATCTATTAGTACCCTGTAGAAAGTGCTACCATCTCTTTTGTATCAAAATTAAGATCATATATAGTGCTGTTGTGGATGTTTAAGTGTTTTTATTTTTATCCCTGTTTCCTTTTCCAGGTACTGTATTCGGCAATGGCAAAACTTCCGATTACCTGCTCCTGGGGAACACTGTATACACTGTAAGTCTATATTGGCTCTAACTCTTTTAGAGATATGGTGCTACTATTACTATTAATTATCTTCATAGAAGTCTTAATTCAGTGCAGTGCCTTAAGAAGTGCCTTAAGGATAAGAAATGGCTCTTGGGTGACTCTTTGAGAAGTTTTGAAGTGCACTTTGTGTTCTAATTCCCATTTTTCAAACAAAGAAGTTTAATAAAGATGCAGAAGATACATTTTTCCTTTACTGTAAATTGTCTGGTTTTTTAAATAATGGGAATTATAATTCCCTAATTAGCATGCTTATTAATTTAGGTTAAGTTTCTGCATTGGAGAAATCTCAGGTTATTGATTATAGAAATGGTTTGTGGACTTCTGAAGATACAATCCTGTTCTCTCTAATTTATCATGAGGCCTTAAAAGAGGCATTGAGCCATATTGAACAAAGGTTGTGAGATGCCTTTTCAGAGTCAATCAAACCACCTGATCCATACCTAACAGTAAGCTTCTGTTAGTCTCATAGATACTAGTCATTATTGGTTTTTTCCTTTTAATCTTTTATCTCCTAGAATAAATTAGTAAAGCTAAATATATTTTTCACTTACTAGATATGAATGTTACTCAATAGCAGCTTTTCCAAGATCTGTCTTAGAAGCAAAATTAAATTTATGCTTACTGTCCTCTGTTCTTCAATGTTAAAAGTTTAATTAATTTCTCAAGTTCCTTACTGTTGGCAGGTACAAAAAAGAAATTAATTCTTCCATCAAAGTAAGGGGGCTGTAATATGAATTCACATCAAAATCACTTTCCCTGGGGAATAAGGAAACATCATAACTGAAATAAGAGGAAAATATTCTAGACACGTGCTGAAACAGAGGTCGCGATGCTGCTCATCTGTCACATTCTGCAAATGGTTTTCAACTAGGAGAGCTGAAACTTGAGAGGTTAATTTCTTGCTACTAACCTGCAGGGTGGTCAAGAATTTCCCAAAAAAACACTGTTTTCCTTCAATTTAAAAGTTGGGGGATATATAGAAGTTGCAATTGATGTTTTCCTGCTCTTGCACAGGAATTCAAGGAGATCTGGAGCATATGTGAATTTTGAGAGATTTTCAAAATGAGGGTGGAGAGTTTTTTTTTTTTTAAATCTGTGCATGTGAAGTGTATGTGCAGTAACAGTCATCAGTCATATCAAAATTCTGAGGATAGGGTAATTCTCATTCCTCATACTGTTTTTAATGTGGTTTTAAGAAGTCTGCAGTCATCAGTTCTGCAAAAGTCAATAAGAAAGGAATTCAGAAAGTGATATAGTTTTGTTTCTTTGGATCCACAAATAAAGTCAGAAATATGCACTGATTCATATCATGTCCTGGAATTATTTCTTTAAACATAGATTTCAAACTGGAATAGAGTGCTGTGAAAATAACTTTATGACCATTTTTGAGAGGTTTAGGGTTTTTTTAAAAAAGGCTCAGTCTTTATACAGAATACCAGTTTGAGTTCTTGTTTCCTGAGTAGGATTCAGTGCACTATTGTAAGTTTGGATCAAGCGGAGGAGGGAGCAATAAACCCCATATTCCTGAGGGTGTGGCTGTGTGTAGTTGTTGATTTTGTTAGGGGCATCAGTTATGATCCCATCACAGGTCAGTAAAGGCTATATACTCACACTGTGTATCTCCTTTCATAGAGATCTGCAGTGTTTGTTTTGTGTTTTTCTGCAGTTTTTCTATGCAGCCAGGAATGTTTGATCTCATCCTAAAGGATGTTTTCTTTTCTTATGACTGACCTAAGTAGCAAACGAGTGTACCAGATAAGTTTGTTTGGGTTATTTTTCCATAAGTCATTTTTTTCACACATCCAAATACAGAACCCAAACTGGATAGACCAAACAAATTATAATACTCGTAATTGTCCTCAATTTTCTTGTAATTCAATTTTACACATGTTTTAGATAATAAAATTGTGGTGCTGGGATTTTTTTTTTTTTGGGTCCTTAATAGCACAGTTGAAATAGGAGATTTCAGGAATTCAGAATTGAAAATATAAGCTTATAGGTGAAATCTTTCTGACAATATTTGTATCCTTCTGTGCACCAGACATAGTGAAAGTTTTGTCATACATATTTAACTAGTTGCTTTCAGCTTCTGATTCAGTACATTTCTTCTGAATTTCTGAGGCTGCTTGAAGTTCAACACAAACTCACTGATGATCAGTGCTGCCAACTTGTCCAACAAACTAGAATTTAAACTATAGCTATTAGATTTGGGGCTTGGTCTTTATGACTCCTTTTTTCAGCCTCATGTTCTTCAGATTCCGGGTAAAGCAGAACTTGTGATATACGTTCACAAGTGGGTTACAAAATGTAATAACTATTTCTTTGGTAAACAGAAAACTTGTTTGAGTGAATTTCAAAGGAAGGAGATAAACAATTTTCCTTTATCAACTAGTCCTTGCTGTGAGATTATAAACTCTCCTACTGCTCATCTGTAAACTAAAATGGAGCATGTCCTACAAACCTGATGTTTTCAGAGACTGCTCCATAAAAAGTGTTAAGATAAGAAAAGAGTAAAGATCAGAGGGAATAATGAAAATGACGTAACAGACTTATTCAACATGTTATTTGTATGCAGAGCATAGGTCTTAGATTACCAACATTTAACTCCTTGGCTTTTCAGGGTTTGGTGCAGATGACTCATTTACTAATGAAGTGAATAAAACTTCTAGTTCTTTTTTAAGTTTAGACTAATGTAAGCTTGAACAATTGCAGTCCTTCAGTCCAGCATCTATGTCTTCTAAATCTATCTTGGTGTAGAAAGTTGTAGTCATCCTGTGTGTAACTAGAGGTTCTTCAATCTCTGCTGAAGAGGACTACTACACTTTTCACAAACCTTTCTGTGTAACCAAAATACCATCAATATAGATGCTAACAACTTAGTAAGAGCCAGACTTACATAGTTCTAAGAAGCAAGGATAAGATTCCTAATGCGAAAGAAGAGTTTTCCAAATCAAGTGAGTGGCCATTATTAATGGGAGCTAGTAATTCTTAGTGTTCTATTATTAGCTCATTACTGGGGTATATCCTCAAATCTTCTAGTGACAGTGTACTTTTTCTTGTCTTCTCCTGAAAGTTTAACCAAATGAATAATTTCTCTATGTTAAGATTCCCATATTAAGAATCCTCTGTCTTTCTCTCCTTAAGTTTGTGGTTCTGACTGTGTGTTTGAAGGCTGGATTAGAGACCTCGTATTGGACTTTGGTAAGCAAATGTCTTTACCATATTCTCAAATGTTCTGTGAAATATGATGGATGAATAATTGTATTGTTTTCTTCTTATTTATTGTATTGCACCCTTTAACAGTTTGTCAGCCCACACAGTAGCAAACTGTGGTTACTGGGTGGAAGGACAGAATATCCACATATAAAAAAATAATGCTCAAAATTGAAAATTAGGACAAAATGTAATACTTAAACTACAAAAATCAAATTACTCTGGACTTACCATAACTGAATTTAAATTGGCTTAAAATGCAGTAATATTGCTGCTGATAGTGTCATTTTAGTAGAGTTAAATTGATACAAGGCATTGGAAATTTAATTCAATATATCAAAATAGCATTGTAAGTACTAAGTAGCAAAGATGTTATTTTATGTTACAATGCATCTGTGATAATTGTTCTTTTGTTTATTTGTCTTAACAGTTCAGCCATATAGCTATCTGGGGAAGCATTGCACTTTGGGTAGTGTTTTTTGGAATCTACTCTTCTATGTGGCCAGTCATTCCTATGGCACCTGATATGTCAGGAGAGGTAAAAATACGTCTTAACTAACATCCAAATTTGTGAAAAAAAATTGTTTCAGTCTGTTGTACAGACCTAATCTTTATTGGATCCTTCTGCTAACTAGAGGTGCATATGTCATTCTGTCTTTTATACCTTCAATATGGTAGCCACATTTATTTAAAGTATCATCAACTTTTACTCCTGTGAAAATGGAGCTCAGCTAACAGGCTATGATTATGTGATCTAATGAGAAAGAATAGACAGCTAAGCTGCTTTGCAGTTCTTAGGTAAGCTTTAATTTTCTAAAGAAACCTCTTACCAAATGCAGTACTCAGAATTACAGAGCTTATTTTTCTGGAGCTTTTTTTTATAATGAAGTAACCAGTAGTAGCCTGGTTAAGGCTGTTTTTTATCTTGAATTTTACAAATTTGCCAAGTACTTGAAACTGTAAAATGCCTCAAAAAAATTTGAGCTACCATAACATTGCATGAACTGCTTATCGTGCACACTTCCTTTTGTATTAATGCGCTGCTTGGAATGCATTACTGTAGTGTATCTTTAACCTTTTGACAGTAATTAGTGTTTTCTCATTCATTTGCAATCCCACCTTCTGTAAAGCTGCTCTGAATATTCCTAATTGGATTGCATCCATAGAAGATGTTTATTTGCTGCCTTATCCGATTTAATTGGAACTGCAGTCCCAAATTCTCAATACCGTTCAGTTCCAGAAACATCTGAAGTATTAATTTCCCAGACACTAATGTCTGCTTCTGGATGTGACCAGTACCTCCTGAGCTGAGAAGTGTGGTGTGCATTCTCAGTGGGAATCAGAAACTGAGAATACCTGCTTGTGTCAGAAAGATACTCTTCTAATGGTTCTCAAAGAATATCAACTAAATCAAGCCTTACACCAGTAAAAGACTGAGTCCCTGTAACTCCACCAGCACTGTGATATAATTCAGCAATTTAAAAATTTATGCAGGATGTGGGAAATGTAGGTGCATATCTCTCCCTCACTTGAAAGTAATTAAGACTCATAAATCCAACCTCCTATATAAACAGTTACAAGAAAAAATAGTATATAGGCATTTCTGTAACTACTACATTTTAATGGACAGCACAAGGCATTACCTTAAATACTTGGACAACTAAGGAAAAGAATTTTAAATTACACAATTTCTAACTGGTTTTCCTCTCTATTATAATGTCTTACCTACGTATATATGTAGATTTTGTACATTACCACATTGCCTCCACTACTCAAAACTAATTCTGTACATTATTGTAAAGTAATTGAAGCTCTCGTACTTCAGCATTTTTTCTTCATATACACTGTCTTTTATAGAAGAAACAATGTTTTTGGAATTTGGTGTTTTTAGAGATTTTGTAAAAACTTTATGGTTTTTAAGACAGCAGAACTTTCATGGTGATAAGCACAGTGGGAACAAAATGGTGTGTTATACCTGGTATGACATAAGGGTGGCTATGTCACTATTGAAATAACGATGTTTTAGTTAGTACATTTTCAGACTCTGAAGTTACTGTGGAAACACCTGTTTTTGAGAGAATGTAATTCCTGTGATCTTGTAAACTGGTTCTTCATTAAAGAGATGTAGCTGTCAACAAAAATAATAGTCTTGAGGTTTGGATTCAACATTGTGCTAAAGTAGTCTGACTAAAGAACCTGAAGTCATTTATTTGTTGTGATAAAACTTCATCTGTACTTGAAATGGGTAGTCTTATTTTGTTAGTGTGTTTGCTTATTCATGTATGTGTATATAGTAGTTTTGAGGTATGTGCATGAAGTTGTTTGAAGGGGGGTGTTGTTGACTGAGGTTGGTTTTGTTTTCTTTCTAAGAATATATTTCGATGTCTGTGATGTCAGAATAAAGTCTTCTAAATGTATCATAGACCATTACAGGTTATGTTCAGAGCTCTGGTCTAGCTTTTTGCGCTGCACTCTGTGTGGCTAAAAGTCCTGTTAATGCACACTGCAGCTCAGACTGGAAGCAGGATTTTTGTATGCCTTCCTGGAAGCCCCCGTACTGACTGAGTGGTCTCTGGCAGGGCAGAATTCACTGAGTTTCTCTGTAGCAAGTCAGGCCTTCCATAAGTATTCAAACTAAAAGATTCACAGATTTAACTGAGCAAAAGATTGTGGTGTGACAGAAACAAATCCATGTAAGCAACTCTGCTTGCATGTGCAAATACTGCTTGTTTGATTTCTTCAAATGTGTGAGCCAGACTGGAAAAATTCATCCAACTACATTTGGGAACAGTTAAATGAGTGTGTCAAAAGCTGACATCTACTTAGCTTTTCGTCCATTTTAGCTGGTCTGATCTGATAAATTATGCTGAAGGGGACTTTCATGCATTTTTTTTCCCAAATGTGTTCATTAAAAATGCCCCCTTTTTAATAAACTTCATATTTATAAGGATATATAGTTATAGGTTATGTATCTGTAGTCCTTAGAAAGTTTAAAGGTATTCTCTTTCTTCTTCTTAGAGCTGGTAACAACAATTCTGGCTTGGTAGGTTTACAGTCTTTCCAGTCAGTATTCTTGACACGATATTCATGCAACAATTAAGTCCCATCTAGATGATGTCTACTACAAACATCTTCTTCTTGTCTTCTTTGAGATAGAAATGAACTTAATGAAAAATTCTAATAAGGATTCAGTCTTTCTTCATATTAATGTCATGAAAATAATAAGATTCTTCCTGCTTATTCCTGGTTCTGTTCCAAGAAAGTAAAAATCTAGTGCTCTTGAAGGGGAGAGAAAAAGCATATGGAGGTAATGGAAAACTCATTCATTGGATGCAGAGGAAGATTTTCATCTAAATATTTTGAAACACATTTTTTGTATCCATTCCTGTAAAATATTCAACTCCGATAAATGTGTTTCAATGGAGAACACTGCAAGGTAAAGTCTTGAGAAAAAATTGAGTTGTAACAGAAGAAAAGTCAGTTCATGCTGCTGAAACACTCTTAGGTTTGAGCACTAAAGCTAGTGACCCAAAGTTAAAGCATAAGAGTTGTTGATTTTTGTTCATCTTTTACTATCAAAGCATCACCCAATCATTTACTGAACAAAGAAACAAATATGTCAGTTATTTTTGCAAGTTTTTCTGGCTTTTTACACTAATTTTGTTTCCATCATTTTGTGAATCATTCCAATTGTATGGAAGATAATTAAAGTTGGCGTTTACATATAGGTTGCTGTATGTTGGTATCACAGAAGGAAAGATTGCAGAATGCCATGCTCGAAAAGAAAATATAATGAAACGAAAAATTATGACAGTTACAGCATTTTTTCACTATTGTCTAGGCCACTAGACCCCTTTCCTTGACATGTTCCTAATAGTATAATCAGGTATATTTTTCTGTCTCTCTCTTTTCTTCTGAGTTTTGCCAGAACAAAAACACACAAGGGCCCCCTTGATCCAAAATGTCCAGTTGATCCAGAATGCTGAGACAATTCTGGCATCAAGACCTTTGTTTTCTGTTTTTTCAAGACTGGTAGGCCCGCAGTAGCCCACCTTATCCACTCATACATTACTATTTCTCTCAATGTGGGAACTGCATGGCTCTTCATGGTACAGTAATCCTAAGTCCTGTAAGTAGTGGTAACTTGTTGCCAAATAGGTAGTGCACCAGAAGAGTTGAAATTTGACTTTTGACTTTTGATAAGTAAGGTATCCTGGCACAAGTGTTCTCCTGATATGCATAACTAGTAGTTCTGTAGCTGATTATCTGTTAGAGGTTGATAGTAGGCATCTGGGTTATAGTAGCTGAAATATGTTTCCATATTAAAATTCTGAAACCAGTTACATCTTGTCAACCTTAAAACAATTTCTATTCCAGTTGTGGCGTCTTTTTCTTAAAAAAAATAAAGTTCCAAGTGAAGAAAACTTCACTCGTTTTCCATGATTGATGATGTTCAGGTGAAAACTGTCAGTTCACCATGGTCTTTCGGCAGACACAGGCTAGAGGGATAAATGGATAAAAACTACAAGAGAAGCAATGGGCTTTATGAAGCTGAAGAAAATGGAAAAATAGGCCATAAAACTGAAGAAAGATATATGATAAAAAGGCGTGATAACCTAAGTAATTAATTGTGTAGTGTATCTGTAGCTAGTTCAGGTACTGTAGCAAATCAACGTCATGAGTCTTTTAGTAGAAGCAAGACATAAATATTTTATCATTAATTAAGCTGAACTTACTGTTTACTTTCATATTATTTTGCTTGTATTTTAAAATCATTCATTTAAAAATTACTTTCCTTGAGTTTATTCTAAGAATTAGGGACTATATTCTTCTAGTCTTGGACACAGACCCTAAAAGACTAGGAATTCAACTTCTACCTACTTATAACAAAGTACTAAAATACATTTTCTGCAAGGAGGATTGTAGTAGTAGTAGCAAAACACTATTTCTGTGGGAAGGAATGGGGATGCACAGCTTATGAGAAAGAAATACTGAAAACATTTCAGAAGCTTTCATTGATTTTATAACAACTTTGCAGCCTCTGTAACGCAGTCTATTATATTACAATTTGCGTTACATCCGCAGAAATGTTTATTCATGCATTTGTTGTCTGTCAGTACTGTCTAGTACGGAAGCATGTGAACAAGGAACTTGACAGGTTATTTTCTTAATATTTTCCAAGTAAAAACTGTGCTTTTAAATATAGATGCATAAGAAAGAAAGGAAGAAAAAACCCAACATAAAATTCTTCGTAGGCATTTTGTGGTTAGGTTTAACACTGTATGTTTTGACCCATTACATTAAACAAGTTGCATTTAATTTCAAAAAAAGGTGTCACTGCAGACGGGAAGAAAATTTTAATTGTGGATTTGAAAAAATCAACTGCCTGGATCTGTCTTTCTACTACACTGATATAAATTAAGTTGATACTTCTATGTTTAACATTTACAAATAGATAATTTAAATATACTTTCAAAATATTTTAAACAACTTAATGGTATTTTCTGTTTAAGCCAGATGAACTTTGCGTAAGTTTTTAAAATTAAATGCCAAGTCTGTTCATATTTGATAAGGTATTTGCTTTGTGGGTGTATTTTCTTTTTTCTTTGAAACTCTTCAATACACAGAAAACCGTTCCGTGATACTGAACAAAATGCATTTTTAATCTGTGATTCAGGGAATTACCAGAAGTTTCCTGTTGTCCATGTTTTGTCATATTGTGTATTATTACTGCACAAATAAGTGAAGCTGTGATTAAATCGTTCTATGCTTTTATATCTTTTTAGTCCTTTTGCAATAATTGTATTAACTAATGAAATTTCTGTAACTTATACGTCATCTACTAAGAGCAGCCTCCATTCGTGTCAATAGGCTGTAAAGCTGCTAGAACCTTCCATTAATGCTTCCATCCTTGCAGTTAATAAGTCTACTTTTCCATTAAGTCCTCTTAAAAAAAAACAGATTGTTTTTAAATTATAAAAATAGATACATTTCTAAACTGGTATGGTTATCTCTTTCTTGAAAAAATCTGGTTGTGGTCTGAGTTGAAAACCTGTAATTGAGGAGGCATGAAAAACAAATCAATCTGTTGTATATTTCACACTAGTAAAGCTCCCTGTTACTGTTACGTGCTCTGAATTGTTGGGCCTCTTTCTTTACACCTATATGATTAATAAGATAGCTTAGAATAATAATACTTTACTTGAATAAGAAGTATGACATTGATACTAAAGCAAAAGTTCAGTACCCACAAAACTTTTTAATTTATTGTGGTACTGTAGACAATGCACTGTAAAGTTCTCCAGAGCACCATCTGTTTCTGCTCTGTCTGACCCAGAGGAGTTATAAAACTACTGACGGAAATTGGAGTTAAGGTACAAGCATGTATTTTACAGAATTTTAGATCATTCGATTGAGGTTTGCAGAAGCCTTGTGAAAAACAGTAATATTTCTTGTGGGATGATTTAGTTGCACTGTGTAGAAAAGATGTGTTAGAGTATACTGTATTGACAGTATTAGTTTCTTAAATATTACTTCTCTCTGTATTATGCCAGGTATCCTGCTTATATGGAATCATGCTTATTAAAATATTAGATATGCATCCTTTAATGCCTTTACTTCATTGGGTTATTTTACACAAAAACACCAAATAACTTTTTTAAAAATACAGTTGTCCAGATACTTCAGTCTCTAATGAACAGGTCTTCTCTAGTAAGATGTTTGTCTAAAGTTCGATCCGAAAGTGAGAATTTTTTTTAGTCTAATGTAGAGCAAAGCCTACAAAGCAAAGCCTTTAGGATAGAATACAATCATAGAACAGTTGAATGGGTCTCTGGAGGTCATCTGGTTTGATGCTTTTGACACTACACCAAGTTGCCCCGGACCATGTCCAGACAGCTTTTGAATATTACCAAGGATGGAGACTCTACAACATTTCTGAACAAACTGTGTCCCTGTTCAGTCACCCTCACAGTAACAAAGGTTTTCTTGATGTTCAGATTCAAGTTTTGGGTTGTGCTCCTTGCCTCTTGTGCCGTGACAGGGCTTCACTGGAAATAACCTGGTTCTATCTTTGCACCCTACACTCAGGAATCTATTTCCATCAATAAGATGCCCCTAAGCCTTCTCTTGCGCTGTAGTCCCAACTATGTCAGGTTTCTCTCTTGTATGAGAGATGTTTCAGGGCTCTGGACTAATTTCAGTATGCCTGTGTTTCTTGTACTGGGGAGCCCAGAACTGGAGACTTCCCTAGGTGTGGCCTCAGTGCTGAGTAGAGGGGACCTGCCTTCCTCTCCGCTGGCAATACTTTGTCTAATGAAGCCAAAGATACCATTCACTTTCTTTGTCACAAGAGTCCATTGCTGGCTCATTTTCAGCTTGGTGTCCATTGGGACCAAGTCCTTTTCTGCCAAGCTGCTTTCCAGCTGGGTGGCCCCCAGGATACACTGGTGCCGGGGGTTGTTCCTTCCCATGTGCAGGACTTTGCATTTCTGCTTTTTCAACTGCATGAGGTTCCTGTCAGCCCATTTCTTCAGCCTTTTGAGGCTTCTCTGGATGGCAACACAATCCTCTAGTGCATCTGCCACTCTTCTCCCCGTTTTGTGTCATTAGCAAAATTCCTGAGGGTACACTTTGCCTCTCATCCAGACCTTTAATGAAGATGTTAAATGGAACTGGACCCAGTATTGACCCCTGGGGTACACTTTCAGTTACTGGCCTCCAGCCAGACTGCCACTGATCACCAACTGCCATCCAGCCAGTTTTCAGTGTATCTCACAGTCTGTTCATCCAGCCCATACATCAACAGTTTCTCTATGAGGATCTTGCCGCTTTTGCACCCTGATGTGTTGTCCCTCCAGCTGTAAAAGGTGCTATTAATGGATACTTGTCTCTTTTTTAAAAAACAGCTGCGTGTTAGTTTAATAACTTTTGCAGAATACAGCATAATAAATTTAAATGGTTGTATATTTAAGAAAAATTGCTGTGGGACTTTTCCTCAGTGTTAGCAGGGAGAGTTATAAATAATGCCCCTAAAATTTGCAAAGTAATGATTTCTCTAAATTCTTCAAAACAAGAGAATTACTGTTCCATGCTCTGAAGGGAACGTGGCAGATAACTGAGTTGGCAATCTCTATTTCTGAAAATTGCTTTGAGCTCTATATGGTAAGCAAATACCAAAGTCTATCAATTCTCACTTCCTTATCACAAAACTTGTGGAATATAGTCATTCTTTAACAGCTAATATCTAGGGTAGTTGTGCTGTATTTTTCTCTCTCTCTCTCTCTCTCTCTTTTTTTTTTTTTTTGGCTGTTGCACTGCTTTTTTACCAGTCTGGATTAAAATATTATCCAGATTCTGTGTCTTCATTTCAGGGGGAATGAATAACTGGTGTACTAAATTTTCAGCAAGGGTTTACTCCTTGACTGTAGAGCATGTTTGAAGTACAGTTTTCAAGAACATTGAAATAATTCAACAATAAAAGTTAGGCTTTTCCTTCATAGTCCAAAATATTTCTCAAGCCCATTCTCAGCAGAAGACCCCTATAGGCATTATCCTACAGTTTTAGCACATTTTCATCCCCTTTCCAAGTTTTCCCAGCTTGTTTTTTCAGACCTGAGTCTTTGCAAAACAATAATTAATAATCTGTGTGTGTCTTCCTTTATATATGTGAACCTCTTGTTTAGAGAAATAAAATGTTTCAGTGTACATTTGTGGAGACTATTATTACTTTAAAAAAATTCAGTGATTTATTGATGATTTTTTTAAGTTAATCAGAAGTCATCCCATAAAACATACCCATTTTACTCATCTGTCCTAACATGAGAACCTAAAATTATGTTACCATTCTGATACTAACATATTTTAACTATTTAATTATTTATATTTAAAGTTTGCTTTTTCTTTCACTTCAGAAATCAAAAGTATTTGTCTAAGGAGTTTTTCTTTTTCCATTTAATTCCAGATAGGTAGTCCATTTTGACTCCTCAAACCTTCACGGTTTAATTGTACTCGGTCTAGTAGTAGACATTTATTTGTGAGCCAGAATCTGCTATTCCCAGATACACTTCAAAGATCCTTCTCCATATTCAGTAGTTACATTATCATTCTCTCAAACAAGAACAGCAGAGCTGATCTTTGAACTGCCCAATTTACCTTTTCTACTTCCAGTGGTCTGTCTTGATTAATATACCTAACAACCAGAGACCCTAACAGAGGAACTTAATTCTCTGGAATTCTGGGGAACACAGTTCTTAATTAAAAGGAGCCCAAAAGATGTCTTTTAAACTCTACATAGCAAAGAAAGATTAGAGGCAATACAAGAACTCACTTCTAGGAACTTCACTGCGCTGGAAGTTAATGTAGATCTGTTTTAGTACTCCAACAGTAAGTACTTAAGCACATATGAAGGCAAACACATGCACATAACTACTCCTAGTGAAGTTTTTTCTATAGGCTGAGAGGAGAAACTTGCTGGTTTGATGCTGTTGAAGTATTTTATAGCTTTGTAGTTTATAGGAAGAATATACATACTTAGATGATACCTGAAATAGATAAACTGAAAAGGGTAAGTTTTTCTGCAGCAAGAATTTTACCACTGTTTTCATCTTTGTCTTCTTATTTTTAAAAGGCTTTTTAAAATCTGAGCTAGCTGTTTTGGCAGATCATTTCATAATGAGGAAAAAGCGAATATTCTCTGTTCATTCTGACATGCAATTTCCTAACGCTATGTCTTCAGCAGTGCATTAAAAATGTTTTGCAGGCAGGATTTCTTATCTGCCACTAAGTCACGAAAAGGAGTATTTTTCAGAATTTTTTTCTTTTTTGAAAAATGAGAACGTATATAAAAATCTAAACTTAAAAAAACAGTGTTAATTTATTTTAGAAAATTGTAATATTGAGCATGAGCTACACATAGAACAAATTCTTTATCTTCCCTCCAGGATTTTTAAGTACTGCAATAAACTGGGCTTCCCAGCTCTCATTTTGGATTACTTCTGAATTCCCCTGGGAGCCACTTTTGTGGCAGATTCCATTTGGTTTCACAAGGCCTAAAGGGGGAAGACTTGGCATAGACCACAAATCTCTCACATTAGGAACAATTTGTAAACCACAAACAGAGGCAGCCAGAGTCCGTCCCCAGAACAGGCTGCTCCTGTTAGTGCCATTGTCTGAAAAGGATTGGTTTGCCATTTCCCAGATGACCTGCCTATGTGTAGAGAGATGTGAAAAGTTAGAGACAAAAATGTTTTCTACAGAGTGAGGGGGGAGCTTTCTTGTACAGAAAGGAAGGAAATACCTCTGTGGGATTTTATTTTTTCCCCTCTTCGTCCAAAAAATACAAAGAGGGCCTCTGTCTTTAACGCGAATGTCAGCTTTAAATCTTTTAGGTTTGGATTAACTCTGTAAAAGAAAAAAAATCTGACAGGCTTTCAAATATGACGCAGGAAAAACTTTTTTTTTTTACCTCAATTCATGTTGTTCGTTTGTAAAGCCAAAGGCTGGATGGAGTGAATAGTAGGCGCCAGTTGTTCCTTCATTCATAGTTAGCATTACAATGGTCAGAATTAACATCCTAAGACCTACATTATCACTTTTGCTGTTTCACCAGCAAACATTTAATACCGGGTGGCTAACACAAGGACAGCTCTTTGCTATGTCCTTATAAATTAAAAAACGTTGTTAATAATAGGAAGTAACAATTGTAATTAGTTCAAGTTGTATTTTTGTGCTTTTTTTCTTGTTTTTAAGGGAACCGTCTATCTAATTGCTACTTAATTATAAAATGTCTTGCAAAATGCATTTATGATAGACATTTCCTATTAGCTCCTGTTCTAGAAAATGAGTATTTCATCAAATATGTCAAAAGTCAGGTTCTGCTTATAAAGTGACTGCTAATATGTTTTCTTCACTAATACATTTCCTCCACTTCCTGATACAAAATTTTCTTTTTTTTTTTTTCTCCTTTGAAAATGTGAATTGTTTTATTTTGATCCTGCCACTGCTCAGTGTTTACACCTTTCCTGACAACTATTGGCAGAAATAGTTAGTAGAATCTCAGGGAAATATCTATGTCCATTTAACATAGCTGTGGAAAGTTTACCAAATTTTTAGTTAAAATAGATTCTAATGCTTTCCAAAGAATCAGTGTCATTAGGAATTTGGATACAAAACCAAGGTAAATAGAACTTTTTGCTTATATGACAAATAGGGTTCTTTTCTGAAAATAATTCACTTCTGTTTTCATATATTGACATATTGATTATAATTCTGAAATGTTCATGTATGCATGTTGAGAAATTAGACTTCAGCTACTGCAAGCTACCTACTGCAAGCTTGCTCTGCTAATTAAAACTAGTAAAATTTCAGCTTATTTATTTTACATACTGAGGCTTAACCTTTGAAAGAAATTAGTCTCCAAGTAATGAAACAAAGGATTTGAAAGGATATTGTTGTTTGGTCATGTTACTTTCAACCTCTCTACAATCTAATTACATTATAGAAGTATTTCTAATACTGATTGCAATCAAACTTCTAGTAAGGTGCTTCAGTAAGTATTTATCATACTCCTTGCATCCATAATATTATTGATGTAGACATTTGAGCATGAATTACAAGGGTAAAGACTTTTTTCCTTTGATGTCCATATATTGTGATGTTTGTTTTGGCCGTTCAGTATGTTTCAGTTTTTAGTGTTTCTACAGACCAAGTTATGAACAGAAGAAATCCCTATGTATTACATATAATCGTGTATAGAAAAAACAAATACACAGATAAAAACCATTACAGGGTTTTCAAATATTTCACCATGTATTAATGTGTTAGATCTTCATTTAACAATATGTTGCATTACTTTCATAATTACATAAATAGTTGTTTCCTTATTTCTCATTTTTCAGCCATCTGTTTAACAGGAGTCGGTGGCAGTGTGGGAACTGTGGTACAGCGAGTTCTGTGGGAGCTAACCATGATCCAAGTTATATTGCAGAATGATTGTAACAGTGTCCGGTATCCATATGAAGGATCAGAAACCATTACATCCTGTTAGAGTCAATTGCAAATTGGAAAACTGTGCTCATAACGTATTGACAAAGTTGGGAAAGGGTGGGTTTTGGATAAATCTGATTTTAATGGAAATGCCTGTAATCAACATAGTGGTATAGAGCAGCAGTGTGGAGGGGCGATTCCCCCATGCAAAGAGCTAAGCAGTGTATCTTTCTACCAGCTTCTCGACATGAAATAGTGCTTACTATTTACTGGATTTATGTTGCATGCAACTCAGGCAATTTTAGAAAGGAGTTCAAGTTCTATTTCACCTTAGTCAGACTTGAATGGTTCATTTAAATTTGCTTTCGATAGCCTCAAGTAACAACTTGATATTTCTAAAATTTTTTTCTAGTTCTTGTCATGACATCCCATTCTGTGCATTTTCTCTTCAGGCAGCTATGATGTTCAGCTCTGGAGTGTTTTGGATGGGACTCCTGTGTATTCCTATGACAGCTTTACTTCTTGATATAGTGTACAAAGTGTGAGTACAAAAATGCCGGGGTTTACGGAAGGAAGTACTGACTTTTAAATGTGTGTTCTAATTACTAATATAATAAAAAACAAATTAAGATCAATTCTGGTGATTATATAAAATTACTTTTTACCATCTTTGTTTTTGAAAAACCTTATTACAAAAGTTAGTAGTATTTTAAATGTTTCAGTAATTGTAGTGTTTTATTAATAAATATTTTTTGTTTCTAATTTGCAAGAAGGCCTGATAAAATACATTTTTTAGATTTGTTTTTTGATATTTCTCCTTGCAAAGCTTAGTTTTAAGTCTGGGGAAATGTATTTATAAATTGAATATTTATATAAGTATCAAAACTATCTGTTGTTGTACTTTCAAGAAGAGTAAGTCTGGCAGTATTTTGTATGTACTTACAGAGTAAAGAGAGCTACTTACAAGACACTAGTAGATGAAGTTCAGGAGTTGGAAGCAAAGTCTGAGGATCCTGGGGCAGTTGTGCATGGCAAGAGGTATGGTAAAAATCTGTAGAACATTGTCTAAAAAAAAAAAGCTAAATATTTTAAGCTTTATACATGTATCAAAGACAAAAGGTTTTTTTTCAAAAGTCATACAAATGAAAGGCATCTGGGAAGGATCTTCAGGTCTACTGAGCCTATGTGTTTTTTCATATGCTTACATACACGTTTTTACCAAAAGCTTTAACTGATGCGTTTCTTTGTAGCTGACTGGTTTCTGGTTCTTATGTATAGAACAAACTTGAGGTACAATTTTAATTGTGTCACTTTTGCCTGTGTTAACAATTAATTCACAAAGAAAATAAGAAGAAAATAGGTTAGAACAAAATGAGTTTAAACCTGCATCATTTTCTAGTATAGCCATAAACAGGGTCTAAGCACAAAAAACAAAAATTAAATTCTTTAAGAGCTGCTCAGTAGCATAGGGACAAACAGAAAAAAATCTGTCTAGGATTTTCTGAAATTGAATATAACAAGCTGGCTTTGTATTTAATGGCAGTCCAAAGCAAACTAATTTGATTAACCTGTATGAGGTAAGAAAAATTTTTAACTTAAGACTCCGCAAGTATTCCCTTGTTACATCCTCCTTCATGGACCAGGCAGATAATTTGAAAAGGGACAAGGTAAAACTGTGCAATTGGACGTTTTCTACGTGTAAAGGTGTGCACTCACTAAAATGTTTCAGACTTTTTAACCCCAGCTGAACTCGTAGCAAGCACTTGCTGAATGTATGAGATGACAAAATCCCCCGCTGCCCCCCTTCCAATTCATTAGTGCCATTTGGCTGAACTAGAGCTTTCTTTTCTTGTCTTCATTTTCATGAGTTTTGTGAAGTCTAAAAAAAAAGCCAAAACTGCTGATACTTGATTTTCCTGTTCTTTCTTTTCTTTGGACTGCTGTTCTTTTAGTATCTTCATGGCAAAGGGCTTAGCCAAGAAGGCTTTTTTCCTACCAAGCTATGCACAGAAAGAGACCAGAAAAAACACAGCCACTTCTTTTACTATAGGTTCAATTTTCAGAAAGTACTTTTTGTTCATAAGATACTTTAGTTCCCTTTCCCTTCAATCTAATTGTATCCCTCCTCCAGTTCAGTGGGAATCAGCTTATTAGGATTTACCAGGATGAGATCAAATGGCATCAGATACCAAGGTGATAACCACCATTTTTAATGGGCGAGTATCTAGCTTGTGTAAGAGCTTTCACAAGAATGTTTTGTCTCTAGTTGGGTTCATCTTCCCTGGTAACAAGGAACAGGGGAGGTGCCAAGAGGCCTGGAAGCTTATCCCAATCCATGGAACACCTAGTCTGGTGTGCTGGGCTACATAAGAGGAGATACCTGCATACGATCTCCTGTAAGGCTCTATATGCTGTCTTTGTAGCAGCAGCTTCACACTGGAAGTACTGCAGAACCCCCTAGTTGGTGGCAATTCTACTTAGGGCTTACTTTTCCTTCATCACTGCAAGACCTAATGAGTGCTTGCAGGAATAAGTTCTCTTGCTTTCAAAGGTGATGTAAATTGATTGTTACAGATGCTTTTCTCTAGTGGCAGTGGTCATTCAAGCAGATCGAGGATAGGGTCTTCCTCCAAATTAACCAACTCATCTATCAGTCTGCTGAGCTTTGAGCCAGAAGCAATGTATGCTGTGTTCTCTTTTGCAAAGAGCAAAAGCTGTAGAAGAATGAGTTGCAGAAAAGAAAGCAGACATAAGTACTGGATGTGCTAAAAGGGGAACATCTTGTAGATACAGAAAAAAGTAAGGTAACCTACCTTTTTAGTATTTCATACTTGCATTCCCAAAACTTCTCTTGTATTCCCAACTCAGCTACCTTAACTTCACTTGTCTAGGCAGGATGCTTTTCCCTCATTCTACACACGGCACGTTTTCCAAATCTCTTCTTATACTGGTAGAATCAACTTGGTGTTTTCACCACCAGTTTTTATCCCACAGTTAAGTAGTCATGAAAGCTGTTTAGTTACCTGCCAGAATGTCGTTCTTAGATCTATTCCTGGTCCACAAAGTTACTTTTAGACCAGTATTTCTGAAGGATACAAGCATCCACCTTACATGCAAATCAATAGATGCTACACAACTCATTATCTCTTGAGATTTTATTCCCTCCATTATTTTTTAATGTATTTAAGTTTAGGTAATAGAGCCAAAACTTCACCTTTTATGGAGAAAGTATTCATTGTTAAAGTAATGGTCTGATGAACTGATTTACTTGGATCTACAAAAATTTGATTCAACTTTTGTAAACATTTTTGAGTCTCCTAAACTGCAGAAGCCTGGATTAACTAGTTACCAGTGTAGAGTAAGTAGTTAAATGGGTGAGGAATGTCCTCTATATCTGTTTAAAATATGTACATGAAACTTTTTTATTCTAGTGTGTATACCTCTGGGAGTACCTTTTTCTGTTGTAGCAGAAAAAGGGATTTGTTCTCGTGAAATGCCAAAATAACCTAAGAAGATACAAATCACTGCTTGATTAAAAGGTAACTGGGACACAGTGAGAAGGATAACTCAGAAACTTTTCCACTCTGTCCACTCCCATCTTAGAAATACTACAACACAATGTAAAAGTCTCAGCTTCCACAGATAATAGGTCAGGATTTTTCTATTGGATAGGTGTTGTAATCAATCAGTATCTGAATGTTTACTGAGGAGGGGGCCTACAAGAAAGCCAGGAGATTTTATAAGGGCATAGTGATAGGACTGAAAGAGGGTGGATTTCGTTTAGATATTAGGAAGAAATTCTTTACTAGGAGGGTGGTGAGGCACTGGAACAGGTTGCTCACAGAAGTTGTGGATGCCCCATTCCTGGAAGTGTTCAAGGATGGATGGGACACTGAGCAAGGTGATTTAGTGGAAGTGGGGCTGGAACTAGGATGGTCTTTAAAGTCCCTTTCAGCCCCAACCATTCTATGATTCTATGAAGTATAATATTGTTAATTTTTATTGCTGTTTTTTCAGTTAGAATATATTTGTTGCACATTTTTTAGAACTGTGTTGACTTCATATTGAGTGCACTTAATTATAACTAATGTTGTAAGGCTTTGCCCTTTTGGTGTTTTCCTATCAAAGATTCTTAGGATGGGAATTTTCTATTTAAATTTGCGCTTTCGGCCATTTTCTGAAAATCAGAATAAAAATTGGCATTGACATTGAAATAATTTTAAATATTGTTCTTAAAATATTTTTATTGTACTTTAGAATGTGCTTTAAAAGTAAGACATGATAATACAACCTTAAAATCTGCCATCCCTTGTATTTTTACAGCGATTATTTGAAAAGGTTTTTAAACTGTTCTCATTGAGGGCTCAAGAAGAGCATTGCTATTGTATCTTGCTGTTGCAGTATGTGTAAGGATGTTTAATGAGCTTTTTCACCAAAACTGTCCAAAAATACTTTCTTTGGTTCTTCTGTAAGCACCACATTAAAATTTGTTTTATCCCATATATTTGTCACTTAAGTAAGAATATATCTTGAGTAAGAACGTGCAACTTTTGCACAGCCACTTTTCCAACAGGAAGTAAACTTTCTTGTTGGAATACTACTGACTTGAGGGTACCTCGATAGCATAAACAATAGAGCAGCTTCAGTGTATTAACAAATTTGTGCCACAAAATGTACAATTTCTATCATTAGAGACATTTTAGTTGAAATGCTACTCAGCAATTTCTACTTAAAACTGAAGTGACTAAGGTAAAAGGATACTTTTTTTATATAAACTATTGTTCAGAAAGGGTTTTTTGAATAACTTATATATAATGCTTAAGCAGAAACAACAGTATTAATACTTACTGCAAAAATACTTTTAGTGTGTTGAATCTTACATGGACTCCCAGTAACAAGAGTAGCAGCCCAAACTTGTGGAAACATCTGTAGAGATACGTACTTCAAATGCTGCTTCATAAAATCATTGTTTTTAATTCAGTTCACTGAGAAATTATTTTTAGACCTGATAAGTGGTTGGTCAGGACTACACAAAGTAGTATTTTTTTTTTCTATAACTGTGTTTAAGTGCCTGTAAAGGTATACATTTCCTGTTCAAAAATAGTTATTATTCTGCTTATCCATATAGATACACATAATGAGTACAGGCATTTAGTTACTGTGATCTAACCTTGGTTAATTATGTTTTCTTGGCTTCACATGTAGATATTTAAATATACGTTTGAATGGCAACAGGGTGATTTATAATAGAGAGCCCACAGTATTTCAAGTATAGAAAAAGAGCAGAATTTAATACCCGAATAGCTTAAAGCACTTTCCTCAAGTGTATTTCCCATGTATTTTGTATTTTCTTTACCAGCAATCAGATCTGTGCAGTGGAAACTTCATTATACATCAGCTTATTTCACGTTCTTTTTATACATGCATATTTCACGTTCTTTTAAAATTTGAGGTAGTATTTTCACTGCTTAGAATTTAAGCAGTCTGAACATTCCACTCTGGAACACAAACAAAGAATGATGGTACCAAGAATGCTATAATAGGCATGCTAATGTTTTTAATAAAATACTTTTTATTAGAAAATAACACCTATCAAACATTTCATAGAAATTTGATTTCAACTCACATTAATAAGGATTTCACAGATGTATTGCAAAGGAGATACAGCTGATAACTGTATCTAAGTGTACCCATGGTCTTCCACCTCCTTGGCCTCCAATCTTACATGAAAATACTGGTTTATTTCTTCATTCTCTGTATTCTTGCCATTTAGATTTCAGTCCCTAATTTTTTATTAATATTGTCACTTAAACAGTTTACAGTTCTGAACTAAAAAAGAAGGCTCCTACACAGCATAGAGGAGCAAGCAGAATGGAAAAAAAAATCCCCAGAGAGTTAGCTTAGGAAAGCACTGTGGTAAGATGTGTCTCAGTACTTCAGCCTCTCCATTCTTGATTCAGTCAGCAGATGCCAAGTACCTTCCTGGAATTGGTACCTAATTTTTTTCTTACAAGGAAGTCTCATTCCATCTTTCATTCAAAACACGGCCACAGAAGCAGTTTCCCCTGCCTGTCACCTTACCCTGTAGATTTTCCAGTTAGCATTCCTCTGTGGGGGTGGAAACAGTAGGTTTATTTTCCTTTTCCAACTTAGAAAAGCCAAGCTTTCACCATATGCTTTAACCACCAGACTAGAGGGGAGGAGAAAGGTAAGATAAACCATTAGTCTCTCCAGCCTGAACAGTGGTTCAGCTTCATAGATAAGAAGTATATAGTCACTGAAGAAAGGATGAACATTTCTAATTTAATGTCTTGAATGATAACCTAGTAAGGAAAGCAGTCTAGTTCCCTTCCTTACACCAATTAGTCTTCTTGATAGCCTGGGAAGGTAAGTCTTTTGAGCTAATTGGCAATAATATTAAAAAGTAATTTGAGTAATCAGAACTTGGTAACATAAGGTGTGTGAAGTGTGTTTTACTTACTACATCATTGCACAAGAGACAACTTTGCTAATCTAGCAAAACTCTAGCAATATCAAATCACTATATACTCAGATTAAATGTGAGACATGCCTTTTTTTTAACTGTACTAATTTTTAGACCAGTTTATATAGAGAGGGGGCTGGATTTTTCAGCATTTGAAATGTTTGAGTGATAGGTTGGTATTTCTTGAAACACAGGCTGCAATTCACAATGAATATCAAATCAAGAGGAAGACACTGAAGAGTTTGGGGTTTTTTTAATATAGTCTCTTGCATATATTTAGTATGTTATTAAACCTGACAGATTTTGTCATTTTTCTGAGCTATGGCTCATCTACCTGGTATTTATTTAGTAATGTAAGTTCCGATAGAGAGAACTTTAATGTAAGAAGAACAGACAAGAGACCCAATACCTTTGCTATTTCTTTCACTACAGTTTGCAGCATTTGGCTGACGCTTGAGTCTCAATTTAAAAAATGTTTGATGCTCCTGTTTTCCACTTGGGCTGAAATGGGGAATACCTTAGGTCACACTAAAGCACAATAAGCATACAACATAACAAACTCAGTAGTGCTGGGAAGGAAGGAGATGGACTGAAGCGGCCAACCTTAGCAGCAATAATAGTCTATTATTTGGGTATGATCTCCAGAAAAACACCTTCTAGAGTTTCCTGGGGAATACTCCTTTCTAGAACACTTTCCATTGAAACAGTATGTTTCTGGACACACAGCTGATGACCATGAATGTGGCTTTCCCTCCACCTCATTTCCCATCCCCTTGGGGTACTGTGTCAGTTGAGGCTGGGAGCACTTTCTATGTAAGAAAAAAGAAGACTAATTCAGCCTGGCACTATTCAAGCTGTGCTACATCAAGGAAGACAGTGTCTTCCCTTTACTTTGTATGTTTCTAAAGGAGTCACACTCAAAGGTTCACAGTATTATTCATTTATTTGCGTTGTTAGCACACAGCAGTGTTTCAGACGGATGTTTTGCCATTGTACTGTGACAAGTAAAATGATTACCAGGGGTCTGGACTTAGTAATCTGTCCTCACACAAGCTTTTAATCATCATCTTGATAATTCATCAGGCACAATTTAAAAAGAAAAAGGAGGGTGGACACTTCTTGTTTAATAATTAATTCCCATTGAGCAAACTCAAAGATAAAGGGATAGGGTAATTAGTAAGTAAATATTTTTCACATGTCTACTTTCTCTCTAGCTTAACTGAAAGAGCCCAACTACTGAAGAATGTTTTTAAGAAGAACCATGTGAACTTGTATCGCTCTGACTCTTTGCAGCAAAACCTGCTTCGTAAGTGTTCACTGACAAAAATTAATATCTATTAATAACATAGTAAAATTCTGCCTTTTGCTGCAGTTATTTATAGTGAAGATGCAGTATCCTAAACCCATTAGACTACATTCTTTGCCTGTGGTTAAGTTTCCCTTCATACCTAAGATACTGCGCAGAGTTCTTTCTATTTTATAACTGCAAAATTCTGTAAGAAATGGCACAGGATTTTACTAACTGTCGAAAAGAGGTTTATTCCCCTTTATTGACCTTTGTTAAGTTGTTTTTATTAAAGCTTTAAAAAAATAAAACTGATCAAAATTTAATTTGTTTCTGTTTTGCTTTATATCTGCAGATGGCTATGCCTTCTCTCAAGATGAAAATGGAATAGTTTCCCAGTCTGAAGTAATAAGAGCTTACGATACCACAAAGCAACGGCCTGAGGAATGGTGAAGGAACAGAGCTCGAGACTTAGGCCTTAGTTGTTACTTTTGTGAGACAGGCTACTAGATCTTTGCTGGGAGCTGTGACCATGGTCCAGTTATCAGATACTGAAAGATCTATGATAGTCTTGTTCCATAAAGTTTGGATTTGTGTATTCAGTAGACATAAGCACTGTGCAACTATACTGTAACACACCATCTCTAAATTTTTAACAAGTATTTGCTTAGCCTTTGTAAACAGATTGGAATTTACCTTGTATCTTGCCAGCTTGCTTATTTTACAATGAAATTGAATCAATACTGGTCATGTACTAGAAGGGCAGTGGTCAGATTGCTAAACATACTTTACATTGACAGATCAGCTAGCATCTGTGAAGGTTTTTAAGTGTTAATATATTTAAATACAGTTGATAACAAGCCTTTGATTTCAACAAGTGCTGAAAAAAACAGTATCTTAATGGTGTTAATTCACCTTCTTTAAGAAAGATTCTGAGTCAAGATGTTCATAGATGTTTGTGTCAAACTAACCTAAAAACATTTGCCAAAGAAGTTCCATAAATGTTTTCTGTTGTTAGAAACAGTTTGAAAGGAAACTATCTCCAGTCCTGATCTCAGAACTGCATGCTTGAGTCTCCCCACTTGAGGAGAAAGTACAGTGAGTCTGATTTGAGTGGCCTTTTTGGCATTTGCTTTCAAAACTGCAAGTCTTTGCACCTTTGGCCTTATACAAGCTTTCCCCTTATTTTCATTTAGTATTGCATATGTTGACTATGGCTGCCAGCTTGTATAATGGAGTACACATAATACTTTATTCAATTTTTAAGAAGTGCTCTGCCTTACTTCCCTTTAGCAAACTTAATTATTTTTGTGATGCTTAGTTGTATCTGCTAATACTGTAGGTTCAAAAGAAAGTTTGTTTTAACTTATTTTTTAAAATTAATCAAATTTTCAACATTTTTATACTAAGATTATTTGAAATGCGTGCATTGAAATACGGAGCAAAGCATGCCCTTCACTAGTCTGTGGTATGTGCTGGTTTATTCGCACTAAAGTCACTTCCTATGAAGGTGTGAAATACATTGCAGCAGTCTCTTTATGACTTATTGCTCATGCAGAGTACTTATATACTCTCACCTTTAATTAAAATGGAGAGGAAGTGACTGCAGAAAAAGATACACACCTGGTATGAGGGGAAAAAAAAAAGGGAGGTATTAAATGAGAACATTGTGATACATTCTTTTAGTTGTTATACTTCCTATTTCTCAATTTACCATACAACAATCATCAGGTTTCAAACTAAGAAAAGCTACTTGAACTTCAAAATTTAGTTAATTCTTACAACTCTTTAGACCGTGTTTAATTCTGGGTTTAAAAGCCACCATAATTGCATTTAAAATACAATTTTCTATAGTAGCACTTGGTTTTATTGTTAATTAAATTTTTGTGCATTACATAGGAATGATCTCTTTTTTCTTTCAATGGAGATCAACCAGATGAAAAAGCAGAACAACAATATCCCCAGTGATCTGTTAAATTAAGTATTCCCTCTTTGCTCTCCAAATCATAACAAGTCATCCAGTCCCATCTTTTTCTTTGCCCTGCTTCATTTGTCATATACTTACTAAAGGTGACCTTACCTCCTTGCCTTCCATGTAGCTAAATGCTTGAATATAGTAATTAATCTCACTATCCACATTTCTTATGCTCCATTCTAAGAGAAACTTAAAAATACACAGAGAAGGCCCAACAAAAGGCACTATATGAAAGTACATATTTAGGAAAGTGTACCAATGGGAAGGCAGTCTGCATTTCATATGCATGTTACGCAGTGTCTTCCTCTCACTTGCCCAGGGTGATCTTTAAACAGAAGGCACAAGGACAAAGAGAATGTATCCTGCTAGAAAAAGTACTGCCAGTCACTCATGCAGACAAGGACTGCCCTCAGAAAAGCCATTTCAGGCATAGATAAATAGATGGATCAATATGGGAGGGCCAAATCATTTGACCTAAGGCAAGAAAAAATTTGGAGGCATGCCCCTTTCCTAAAATGGGGATCCCTATTTTCTGTCATCCAAGGGAGAATGACCAACTTCAAAACATTTCTGAAATTAACCGTGATACTGTTGCTCCTTTATAATCTTTGAGTGTACTTAACTCGTATAAAATTAATCTATACGTACTGTCTTTATGGGCAATTTTTTTTCTGTTCTAAATGGTTTAATTGCTAATTTTGGAGATAAGGATTAGAATACATTGTAAAATATATACAGTCAGATATTTACGTGATTTCTCATTCTTCCTTTGAAATAAAATTTTCTCACCACTGTTACGCAGTTTGAAGAAAACAACACACAGTATATCCCAAATTTAACTACCTTAAAAAGGAAGAAAGTGACTGAAACAGCTCTGAGATCCTAAATTTGGACTAATTTAAAGGTTTGTAAGGTAATCTTATCACAGCATTTTATCCTTACATCTTTTCAGAATTTGAAGTAGTATTTCGCAAAGTGCATTTTTTTATTACTTTTGATGAATTTTTCTCCTGTCTCTGTACTTTTTCTGATAATTAGTGGTTGAAAGATACCACTTCTTAAAAATAGCAAAAAAGACAAATGTGGCAAAACGGTGGGTTTTGATTGCTCATACAATTCCATTTTAAAATATAAGATTATCTTAGCTATGTGTGCCCATTTTTAAATCAGGCCAAGTATACAATATGCACTTTATTTTCATGTTAAGTACACAGTAATATAATCTATTACCATCCTGTTAGTACGTCATATCTTTGTAAAAATAAGGGGATTCTGCTGATGTTTGTTTAAAGGAAAAAAAAAAAACATTTAGGCAGAAATGCTCATAACAATGCCTCTGTTCATACTGTTTGAAAATTCAAAAGTGTACTAAATACAGGGTTCACATGGACTTTTCCATCTGTTTCATGTGCACTGCAAGTTAGTATTAAAACTTCCATCTAAAAGTTGAACCTGTGCCACTGAAAAATCGGGTACCTTATATAAATACTTTTGCTTGATTATTTTTAAATATATACATACATATATATATATATATAAATTATTCAAAGGAGTAACTGGAAACAAATTTTAGCAAACCTATTGACAATTTGTATCTGGAATTTTTTCTTGCCATTTCCTAATTTTACACATATTTTTGCAAAGCAGTTTCAACAGATTTATACTTAGTCATCATTCTATTTGTATAAAATGATAAATAAAATATTTTGAAACACTTAAGAGATAGCTGAAGATTCCTATATGTCCACATGCATCCATAAAATTCACCTTGTTACAAAGATGAGCATTAAGTGTCTTAAGACGTATATCATGACATTTGAACCCATCTTGAATGATGAGTAATTTGGAATATGTGTTAAATATAAGGAGAAAAGTTTTTTCCCTTTTTTTCTTGTGTATTGTGTAAAAGCACTTGTGGTTCTGATGAATTTATCATTCTGTCTGCATGAGGCACTATTTCTAAGTGTTCTGAGGCGATGCATGGTGGTTGTTGGTCTCTGTTTTTTAATGCCTTCGTTAAAAGTCTGCTCATAATATATCAAGAAGCTAGTGCTGTGTAAGCAAATGAGTTTGTCAGTTCAGCTTCCTTGGTACTGGATGTTTTCACTGGTAACAGAACTCAACAAATGAGTTTCTCCTTCCCCCCCCTGCCCTCGCTCCCCCAGTTTCCTCGCTGTTAACCAATAGATCTTTATTAAACAAAGGAATATTTTAGCATTCCAAACCTGGTTCCTGCTTATGCAAACCACTACTCATACAGGCTTCAACTGGACTGCTTGTGAGTATAAGGACTACTCATCTGAGCAATGATGTGCAAAGTTGGGCACTTTGGAGGGTTGGTACTGAAATAAAAGTATTTCCATGTAGAGTGTGATTTGTAATTGCAAAGCTGTGACCAGAACAAGTTGGGGTTTTTTTTAAATCATTTTTTATGGTGTTTCTTTCATGTAGCATAGAAGCCATAAATGCGTTAATATTGTTTTTCTACTTCAACATAATTTTTCATTACAATTTTCAGTGTTTGATATGTATGAACCGCTGCAGAAAGCGGTCAGTCTGAAACAGCAAAATTTGCATTCAAGATAAAGTGAGGTTTTACAGCTCCACTAAGCCATTACATTACATACTGCTGAAACTGTTGTGGAAATTATGAAGCTGCATGAATGAAGATTTTTTGACTCAGTGTTTATGGTAGTTTCTCAGGTTTAGTTTTAACTGGATGTTAAATGCACTGTGTTTTTTAAATAGTTCTTTTAGTAACACATTCAGTTCTATGCAGTGTTAAATGTCATTTGGCATTTGGTGAATGTGCATGTTTTGAACTGCAAATTGTAAATGTTTTGTCTTTTAATTGTTAAAAAATGAATAAACTTTGCCATTAAATTAAGAAGCTTTGTTGACTTGATTGGTTGGAAATGCTAGGGATTACTTTCAGAGGAAAACATATCTCATCATTCTTGGGTTTGAATTCTTTAAAATGAGACATACCAGGAATAGTATTTCACAAATACCATAGAGTTCTTACATTTTTTAAGGTAAACTGAAAAAGTAGAAAACGTCGCCTCCCCTTTCAGACAGCAGTGATAAATACTGTATCCTTTGGCTTTGGTAATAGCTGGTATTGCTTTCCTCTAACAGTGCCCGCCACTGAAAAAAATTAATATATCCAAACCTTAACTGAGTTTTGGTTGTAGATAGGTGACTGATTTTTATAGATACACTAGACAATTAATTTCTTTTGTATTCTGTCCAAGCAGGTTCGATAATAGATGCATCTTAGATGGTGCTAGTTTCACATGATCCAGTCTGTAGTAGCAGAGCTGGTTTAAGGATATTTCACCGTATGATATTTTACCACCTCTATTACACTGGCAGTCATGAGGCCACTGAAATTATTCAGTTTATAATGATCCAGGCTCCCTCTCAAATCCTTTCCCTCCTTTCTTACACCAAACATTATTTTTAAGCTAAAATCATTTCACTAACCTGATTTACATTACAGCACCCTGAATTTGCACAAGTCATAGATGGAAAGAATAAAAAGAACAGAAAGTCATTTCCTTGTCTGCCTTTGCTAATGAAAACAGGATAGCATGGAATTACAGCCTCGGTGTAACTGTGAGTCAAAAACTTTATGTGATATTGTGGAGCAGTGGCTCCCTGAAACGCAGACGCATTGTTCAGAGGAGTTCAACTCCAGACAGCACATTGCAATAGGCAGCAAAGCAGCACTGAAAACCAGTTTCAACTCCTTAATGTTCCTTAATGTCCTTATGTCAAGCTGTAACTGAGCAGTAATGACAAAATACTTTTGAAATTGTCACTTTTGGTTTTTTTATTCCAATGGGATTAGTATTACAAATAATCCATGAGTTTACATAGCCACATACTGTACTGCTTACCTAGTTTCAAACAGAATCCTTCAGACATTCTTGCAAGTACTTGTAATGTTTTTCCTAGCACTGGAAAGTCTTGATGCATTTTGGAGATACACACTTAAGAATCCCAAATCGTAGAAACACGAAACAAATGGCATGTCACTATTGCTCATTATCCACAGAAGGCTTGGGTTGGATCCAAGTCATTACCAGTTAATGGCAATCAAAGCATTTGTTGCATCGTGTGTGAATGACAATAATCAATTTAATCAATTTTGATTTTACATTGGTGTAGCGCTAGTAAAAGGAGTATGAACTGGGTCCAGAATTCCAAAAGAAATAGTTAAATCTACTTTGTTAACATGGCAGTAGAGCAGGTACTGCCTGTAAATGTTACTTCTGATAGCAAGCAATTGCTTTCACTTCAAGCATGCATCCAGCCCTTCAAACCATTTCATTAGTTATTAAAGTGCCATCACAATGTCATTTCTGTTCTATCTGCAAGTTTTAGGAAAATTTCTTATTCCTGTAAATCATAGGAGTATCTAGTGCCAAAAGCTCTTTCCATTAGGGAGGAAATTCAGCATTCTCGCCTGCACACCAAATCCATCTGCGTTGGAAACTACTGGCACAGGCAAAAGCATTTCCATCCATGGGTTGTATTCTGGCCACCTCCTTTCCTCTCTCTTCAGCTATATAGGTCACTGCTACTGTAACTACATGAACAATAAGAGATTTTTTTTAATTTACAGATTCTTCTTTATCTATTTGCAGATCACCATCATAATCCTCACCTCAGGTAACCCAGTACAGCTATTTTACAGGCAACCCAGTACAGCTATTTTACCTACACGTGATCTTTCCCACCCTAAGAACCACATCTGCAGGATTTGTTGCAGTCTGGCTACTGATCTGTGAAGTATTTAGCACTCCATAAACTTACAGACTTATGTAAGTCTGATTCAAGGAAATTATTCCTGTATGTCTTCAACTATTCTATGAGGACAAACCCATTATGCAGCATCAGGGGAAGAAAGGAAGTGTCTCAGAGGAGTTTTCCCTGCTATGCTGAGTTTCATGTTACATGGCAAACTTCACAGCTCTCCTTAGGCTGAATAATCATTAAAATCTAAGGTTGTATGGAAGTGCAGCAAAAATCTGTCCCTATGTTAAAACATTAATTACTGACTGCAGAGCCCTCTGAGACCATCACAGTGAAGCAGCCTGGCCTGTACAGCACCAAATGGTAATGGGCAGTGACTGAGCCAAACTCATGACTTTGCTGTGTACAGCCCTTCTTTGAGGAAAACACTGAATTTCAGCCACTCACCACCTGTGTCAGTGGCTCTGATGACTAACCACTCTTTAAAGGTACATAAATTGCCCCTTCTTAATTAAAATTGATCAAGTTTCTGCTTCCAGAATGAGTCTGTGTTGCCTTGGTTTACTAGATAAAGATTTCTTCTAATGGGAGACTTACTATAATTTGTAAAAAAATGCAGTTTAATTGGTTTGCTGTTTCTGCTGTATACAGGAGTGCTCAGCACATCTCACCGTATGCTTCTGAACAAGACAGCTGATACCTCCTGCAATATTCAATTTTTCCAAGAAGTTACTTGACAAACAGTCCCATATTTTGTAGCCATTCAAAATATGCAGTGAAGAGTCCTATGAAACCTCATCAAAGGCAAGCAAAAGTTTTCCTGCTCCCTTCCTTGAAGATTGTTTCTAAAATAAAATTATAGGCCAGAACACTTAACTTTCAATTAATTTCCTGAATACTCAAAATCTAATTTTTAGTATCTTGCAAAACATATACACAGCTGTGTATCATGATTTGGGTTGCAATTAACGATTACAGCATTCAAGCTGGAGCCTATTACTTAAAACATCATTGTATAGAACTCGTCTTTCTGCTTAGAAACTGCATTTCCAGCAGTAATTTCTGTTGGAATGTAATGCTAATTGTGCAATAAAAAACATATTAAAAGGGCTATTTCAAAATATTTTTGTCATAACTGATTGCTAGATATTTGCTACAAAAAAAATTATTCAACTCTTGAACCAATGAAGCTTTTCTAAACTACTTGTTAAATACGTCAGCTATAATGTACTTCAACAGATCCTACACACAGGGAGTTTGAGGCTGATAAAATAGGAAAGCTCAGCCTCTGATATTGTGGATTCTGACCCACAGAATGACTTCGTTTCTTCACAAAAATAAGCATACAGAGAAGCCCTTTAATGACTGCATTTTTTTTCTTGTGTATTTTCCATTTTCTTACTGCATGTATTTGGTTTAGATGCTTTTTTTTCTTCTTCCATTTGGTTTGTTGGTTTACTTAGGTGAAGGAATGTAGAAGGGCAAACAGAATTTATTCCTAGTGCAGGATGTTTAATCTAAAATACCCAACTAATCAGTGTCGTTTTCACCACTTTTTCACCGCAGAAAACTGCATGTAAAAGACATATTAGTTTGCTATATTGTCAGAATTTTATATTATATTAAATCTGCACAACAGGTGCAGTTAAAGTTGTAAATCATTTTAAAAAGCAGAATAAACTATTTTAACAGGAAAAAATACAAAATAGTTACACCAACCAAATCCAACAAACACTACCTGTGCAGAGTCATACTGATGACACAACATTTCAACCACACAGTTTATTGGTATTTTTTTTTGGATGTTACTACTAAATAATTATTGATGTCAATGGTGTAAATACATTTTAAATTACAAACTTGTCTTTACATTTTATACATGGCTTATTTTACAAACAGAACTTCATGATCAGTTTGTCCAACTTACACTTGCTGAGCAAAAAGCTGACAATAAATACCTCCTTCTGAAGAATGCTTTATTAGAAGGCTATTTTTAGAATTTTACCTGGAGAAGTTACTGGTGATATTGCTGAATACATTGTTCTCTTCATAGATAATTTGGCTACTTGGGACTGTCTGGTCTTCAACTAGCCTAATTAGTACTAGTTTTAACTACCATAGTTAAAGTTTACTAATACAAATATGCAGTGTAAGTTCAGGTAGACTATGTGTATTTTTAAAAAACCTCCACATTTTGATATCTAATAAAATTCTTCCTCTTATTTTCATTGCTCATGGAAGTGGTAAGCAGTCAGATGTTTTCAAGGATCCTCTTTAGTAAGTATTACTCCTCTCTTACTTCTCAAGCTTATTGCTGCTTTATAGAACTAGTCTGATTATTATCAGTGGAATGCAGCCACTGTTTGTTAACTAAGTTAACTGCATTAGGGTAAAATGTCAAATAACACTGAGTACCTTTGTCCCAACATGGTTCTTTTACTTGTCTCTGAACACATTCTGCACAAATTAGGCAGAGCAGTCCGGTTTTAGAGCAACTGTTTGGAGTGTTTTACAGTTCCTTTGTAAGTGTGATCCAAGTTTGGGAAATGCAGTCTCAAGTGAGGCCCTGCACTTTTCAAGGGCAACTCACCCACAGGTACAGTTCTGACTTCTGCAGCCACAGAGCACATCAGTGTGACACCCAAGAGCAGCAGTCCCTGTGCTTTCAAAGGCTGCCTTACTTCTTCACAACTTCTTTCAGCTCTGAGTAAAATCAGAGCAGCTCTTCCCAGCGAGAGCAGGCTCTGGCTGGAGAGGATACCCAAAGTACTGCGGCGACACCAGAAATCCCGAAGGCTGGGTCAGGTGGACTGTATGGGCTGTCTGGAAGCAGCCAGATGTGTACGGTGGAGGTGAGGATGCCACAAGGCACCCCGGCTCTGCCCGGGGGAAGGAGAACCTGCGCACCGAGCTGCTGGTCGAACTGGAACTTGTCGCAGTACTGGACTGCCTGGATGGCGTCCTGAAGCTTGTGGAGGCCAAGATCATGGGAAGAGTCTCGGTCTGATAGCTCCGCAGAGAAAATCGTATTGGCTGCGATGGTTGTTTAGGTCTTAAACATGTGCAACAATAAACCGCTACCAGCGAGCCCACGATAATGAAGGCAATAAATATTGATCCAACAATGAGGAATGGAACGTAGATTGGTTCTGGGAGAAGAAAGAATAAGAAAAGCGGTGCAAATTAGCCCACTGAAGTAACAGGTTGTCTGTATAGAAATAAACTCCAGAGTGTTTATGAAGCCCCACATCATTTCAGTCCCAATAACATACCAATCTGCTCAGAAGACAGAACTTTCAACCATTATAATTGAAACAAAATCAGAGTTTAAACCCTGCGGGTTCCAGTAAAACTTTCTTTCTTTTGACAGTTTTAATAGTTACCAAAGGTAAAAGCTCTCTACATGGTGTCCTGTTCGCTGGTTCTAGTTAGGTATAGCTCAGGAATCTCACTCCTCTCCCCCTCCCTCATCCCCCAAATCGCCAGGACTGTCCAGTGTAACAGCTTGAATCTGCAGGCGAAGCTCAAATGCCACAGATGCTGTTAAATCGCTTCGTTTTCTAAGGTGGAAGATCAGCGCAGAACGTGTGACTTGGGAAACCAGTCTCCGTACGCGCTGCCGGATTTCTTTTGTTTGGGAAACTGACGGCCACTCGCACGGTGGGGCTGTGCGTGCAGAGCACCGGGGCCCACTCACACCTCCGGGAGCAGTAAAGTTACACAGACACAGCGGAATTTGCCGATGCGAACTTAAAATACAAGTGCGCCTTCCAGTCAGGAGGGATCGTGCTGCCGGTGCCGTCGGGACCGCGGAGCTGCAGCCCCCGCGCACCCCGGGCTCCCTCCCGGTGTGTCCCGGCGCCACCGCCTGAGCGCACCTGGAGCCGCGCCCGCCTCTGCCCACCCGCCGGGACGGGGCAGGGACCCCGCAGCCACCGCGGGGAATACTCCGCGGGGACCGTCTCCCGCCCGCCTCGGGACCCGCGGCCGGGCACTCACGGGCGGTGATTCCCGGCTCCGAGGGTTCGCGGTCGTTGGTGCAGCCGCCCTGCTCCAGGCGAGCCTCGGCGGAGGCGCAGCAGTAGCGCAGCGCGCAGGAGCCGCAGCAGATGGTGGCGGCCGCCGTGTCGAAGCCCTCGGGGCACTGGAAGCCCTCGTGGTAGCCCCCCTGCCCGTCCACCCAGCCGTGGCAGTACTCGCCGCCGCCGGGCTGGCCCCCGCCGCCGCCGCCCAGCAGCCCCAGCAGGAGGCAGCGCAGCAGCAGCCG
>VZTE01004968.1:16175-75332 GCA_013397775.1 Eulacestoma nigropectus | reverse complement strand
GTCCCGCTCTGTACCTGTCGGTCGGACGGGGCCGGGTGCGGAGGGAATGAGGCTGCGGCCAGATAAGCGTTTGCTTTCCGAAGGCTTCTTCCTCTCGGCAGGCTGTGCCCGGCCTCTGCGAGAAAAGGGCTGAGCGGGAGTGCGGGCATCTTCTGTCCCACACACCCGATGGTGCCCCTATCTCCCCGCCTGCGGCCGCCACGAAGCAGAGGGGTCTCTGCACTGGCGATTTATTAAAGCAGCCCTGCGCTTCTAAGGGTTAAAAAACCAAGTACAGCGTATGATTTATTACAAGGACTTTCTGCTTTTTAACCTGTTTCCCATTCCTCAATACTTTTTATGTGCAAAGACATAGCAGCATATCCCCAGAAGATTTATAGCCTCTTTTAGTCAAACACCAGGCCCATCACCTCTCTTTTCCAAAGGGAGAGAATGAGTGTGGGGCTAGGGAGGAGAAACACATCTGTTCATCCAAGAATCCAATCCTTTTTCTGCTGGAAGAATAATAGCAAGTCACCAAGCAAAAACCACAAAAGGAACTGCTTATTCATTTATTCTAGAGGAAAAAAAACACTTTAAATGAACTGAGCAGATTTGGACTTCTGGTTCAAGCAAAGAAACATTTCTTTAAATGATGTCTCCCCTGTGTGCTATCTAAGAGGCACTCTTGGTCGAACGGTGGAAGTGCTTGCGAAACTTATATTAAAGCTGTGCTGGACGAAGGAATGCATTTTCCCTGCATCTGAAACTTCTTGACATTGTTTACCGCTGGGGTATGAATATGTATATCAGAGTCTGACCACTTGACCAACATTTTGAATGCCCATGTCACTAATTTCCAAAGTTGGCAAGTTTAATCAAACAAAAGGAACAAAGTGTGCTGTGTACCAGCAATAAAACTGCAGCCAGAACCATCTATCAAGACATTAGACTTCTGGCCAACTCCTAAATACAGTCCACAAGCACAATATTTGTGGGGTTTTTTTCTTTTAACTAATCTATTCACTTTTTTTTCCCCCTCTGACCCTTTTTTTCCTGTTTTGATTTTTGTATGTATAACCAGTACCACCAAACCGGAAAAGCAGATTAAAAAATTGCATAAATGAAAAATATTTTTCAAGGCTATTTAACAGATATGGCTATAGAAATAACAAAACTGGATATAAAAGAAAAACAAGAAGATTTTGAAAGTGAAAATGCGATATTCTGTCCTCCTCTGCATTTTCATTTTGAAACGATGATGTGAATTAAACTTTTACCAGCTGTCCTGACTAGAAGTTCCTAGTTTTTATAAGCCAATGTTAAACATTAATACAGTTTTGCATTTACTTCACCGTGGTTTTAAAGCAAACATAACCTTCATGGAATGTTTTAAAATGTATGACTTTTAAAGGCCTAATCCAACTTCCAGGAAGGTCAAAAGGAATCTCTGTGTTGACCAGGATGAGGCTTGGAGCAGGATCTCAGTGAGGTCTTCATGGTGCATTTATCTGTCTCAGGTGCAGAGCAAAGAGAGACATCCTCTCAAGTTTGCAGGAAAGCCACATTTGGTAGCAGTCAATGAGTAAATATCTCACAGCTCATATGTTGATTTTGTTAATTAATTCATCAGCTTCCAAAAAAAAAAAAAAAGTGGTCTGAGAAAACCCTTCTTAGGTATAGGGATATTTCAGATCTTAAGCTACCATAGGAACTGCAGTGATAGAGTTCTGGGTGGGGCCACTGGGGAGGCTCCCAGTTCACAGACATCAGGTAGACTTTGACCTGGGTTTATTTCTCCTTGTTTGTTCCATCTCTAGTGCTTGGATTGTTAATAAAAATGTTCGTCTTTGTGTTCCTTTAGGCAGAGGCCACTCTCTTCTCCCCTCTTGTATAAGGTGATGGCAGCTGTACAAGGTCTCCTACAAATGGGCACAATTAACCTTCCCTTTATTTGAATCCCAAATTTCCCCATCCTGCAAGAAAAATCTTTTGAGAGTTTCTTAATTATGGGTTTGCAAGTGTGTGTGGTTGGTTTACTTTTGTGTGGCTAAATGGCATTTCAATCACACAAGTGGATTTAGCTCCCTTGTGCCAAATAAGTCAGAGACAGATTTTAGGACTGATCCTGCAAACTCTGCCAACCTGGAAAGCTTGGGAGATACATGAGTTTTCCTATAAGCTGCTGAGGTCTTAACTGACTTTTGTGGTCTTTTTCCTTTCTCTGAAATACTGACATGGCTTGCAGCATGTGATGTGACTACAGTGGAGGTGAACTGGATTATTTGGACGTAGACAAGAAAAACCTTTGTTCTGCTCCCCTTTCTGTGAAGGTTGCATCTGGGCAACCATGTCCTTAAACAGTTTGACATGCAAGCAGATTCGTTTGCATTGATTTTTGTCATTTGCTTTAAACTAAACCCACAAATAATTAAGAATACAGGAAAAAACTATCATGTAACCTGTTGTTGAGTATCCTACATCTGCAGTTTGTTGGGTGATGTTCCTGCAAAGTAGCAGTGCTGACTTTGCCTATTATTTATTCCTAGCCTTCCAGCTTCCAGGTGATGTGTCATCAACTTAATTATACCACATTAATTTTGAATGAGAAACACTGTTTTTAAAAGCTTGTATAGTTCTGATTGTTGTTGTTTATAAAGCTCAGTATTAAAATTCTGAATGTGAAATCAGTTATATAATAGGGAGAGAAGATACTTTAATTGTATTTTAAGATATTATTATTTACCAGGCTTTTCTTACTGTCTCCACAGCAAACCTATGGGGAGAACACATTATAGTACTCCTCATCTGCTTCTTTGCAAGATCAAACAATTTTTCTTAAATGTCTTCTGAAGTCATTGCCTCCCTGCACACAGTAATTACCTCACTACTGCCAAATAGATCAATTGTAAAAACAGACATTAAAATCTTCTTAAGCATATTCATGTTTCCTAATAATAATTTTGCTACATTCTGTTTTCTGGATTTGGGCTTTTTTTCTTTTTTTTTTTTTTTTTTCCCTTGTTTTCACTATTATACTTTTGGCATTCTTTTAGAGTATAAAGCAAGTTAGTGACCCATGAAGCTCTAGCATGAGAGTAAATCCTAATATCATTTCAGGCAGGCACTACCAATATTAGTAAAGTCCTGGAACTTTGGCTTGGTACTAGAGTCCAAATCTCCCAAAAATTCCTAAATAACGTCGCACTTCTGTCTTGACTAGGGCAATGACAGATAGGCTCAGCTCATATCTTTCTTGATGGTCATATCCTGCAGGATCAGTCATTTCACCCCTGCTCTTCATTAAATTTTGTCTTGGATTTCGAGGATTAAAAAAGGCCAAATTGAGTTAGCAGCTTCTTAAAACAGCCTGGTGCAAGCAGATTTCACTTAAAAATAAAACCAATATAATTTGCCACCTAAATTGCAAGCCCTTCAGCTACGTGAGTTGCTTCATTAAGCATATAAAGACTGTGTTGAATAAAATCCTGTATGCTGCTCTCTAAAATGCTATCCTTATTCTGGGCTGGTTGTGAGAACGCCCTTCCTGCAACTGCCTTGCTGGGAGAGCCACCTGCCAGGCCACAAGCATCCCTGTCACCTGCCAGGCCACACATGTCCCAGACTGGATGGGCTGGCAGGAGTGCTGGGAGGTGCCCCAGAATCAGCCCCACGTCCCACGGAGGCTCTGGCTGCGTCTCCGCTCCTCCTCTGGCTGCAGAGCCTCATCCTATTGCCTACATCAGCAAATTAAAACAGACCCATGAAGCCCAGAAAGTGTATTTTGGTTGACTGAATCAAGGGGAAATGTGGTGCTTTTCTTCTTTCTTTTGCCTTGCTTCTTTTTCAGTATTCTTTCATATTTGGGAGGGAGGGATTGTTCTATTCTGTTTTGGATTGGAGGCTGCAGCTCTGACAGTGAACATTTTATGATTTATTCCTGGGGTTTGACCAGCACTGCATGGTTTTCCACCCCGGTCAGGAATGTCACCATGTTTTCTGAAGTGTCTCAGGAATATCTGAGGGGTAAGGTTACATAAGCCAGCTGTTAAAAGCAGCACCACTTACTCCTGCCCACAGGTAACCCATTGAGAAAGCTGGTTACAGCTTGTGGAGAAAAATGTAAAAGTCAGGTTATATCAGCCTCATGACTGTCAGAGTAAGTGAGATTAATCTTAAGTGCCTTAGGGCTCACTTGAGAAGCAGAACGTTGGATTACTGGTATCTTGATCCATGTATGTCACCATATTAGTTCCTTATCTGAAGTCTGTAGCACTGCCAGGTAGAGGAGTTAGGATCAGACCTCGGAAGTCATCATTCTCCTCCTAAGACACCAAGAGTAGAAGATGTTTTTAAGCCAGCAATGCAGCCATCCCTATTTGAGGAAGATATTATCCCAGCCATCCCCCATCTATCCTTTAGAAGATCACTCTTGCCTTACTTCTGAGCTCTACAGAGACCATGTAATGAAAGACGAAGGGATTGGTTACATCCAGTAACTCACGTGTGCAAAATGTATCTCTTCTATACAACCACAGCTGTGCTCTCCGTCTCCGCATCCAGGGGGGCACAGAGCTGTTAGGAGTAGAAGAGCAAGGACAGATGTCTAGAATAGATAGGAAGTGGTGATCTTACATGACGTGCAATTACCCTTTCTTCACTACAGCTGTGGCTAAAAATAGCCTGTCTTATGGCTATCAAGTAAGGTTTTCTGAAGAAGTGTTTAATTTACTTTTAAACCAGAAGTTCCTGTGCTTTGGAATTCAGAAACAAATTCTCCAAGCTACAATTCTTGATTCCAAAAAAAAAAAAAAAGCCCAATATGTAATTACACCAGCTACTAGTAGAGAAAGAGCTAATAAAAACCTGAAATAAGAAGTAAAAAATAAAGTACAAAAAAGACTGTTTCATTGTATTTCTAAGAGCTGTTTTCAAAGCACTGAACATGGGGAAATGTTTTGACAGCCAAAAAGAGATTGAAAAATGGCCACATTTTAACCAGTGTTTCACCTGAAAACTGTTAATCAATTGTGATTTGACACAGAGCTCCTTCTCTGTAACTTGCAGAGAAAAAATGAGTTATTGCAAGTAAATTACTATGCTTTTAATAATCTTAGCTGCTGCAGTCATTTTTAGACAGTACCAAGCTTACCAGCTAGAGGTGGAAAGCTCAGTGTACTATTGCCAAGCAATTCCCTAATCCCCCAAACAGTCACATTAATGAATAGTGCAACAGAAAGGTCAGAGGAGAGAGATAGCATCAGACCTGCTTTGCTCTGTAGCAGAGTGTGCATTTCTTTTTCCTTGAAGCAGAATTAATGACCAAAAAAAAAAAAAAGTGAAAGGATGTGAAAGAACATGACATTTGAGTGTAGAAAAGTGTAGAAAGAAAAGGTGTTTACCAGGCAATGAAGACAACTGGGGGTTTTTTCTCACTCATGCCTGGAAAAAAAAATACGAAAATTCAAAAAGAAAAAAGGAATACATACCAATGCTTTTTTCTTTTTCTCCAAAATAAATAATGCTGCATATGAGGGCACTGTATCCATCCTTAAGTAACAGAGTGCCTAATAAACGTATGCCTAAGTATTAAAATATGCAGTTTCCTTTTTTTGTTATTATGAAATTAAAGCATGAGAATAACTGAAAAATAATGCACAAAGAAATCTCCAAATGAACACATTATGAAGCACCTTTAGCCTTAAGTATGATACATCCTTTAAAGAACTGAGAAAGAGCTTGTTTTGTAGGATATATTAATATCTATCACTAGTAGTTTGCTTATTACACATGAAAGTTGTACACAACTCATAGGCAATGGAATATCTGGATTTAAAAGAGTAATTCCTTCGTAGCACTAAACCTGGTAAACGAAACTGGTCCCTTGATCAGCAACCAAACAGATAATTTTATTAAATATTTAAATAGCACAAACAGGAATTTTAAAAATGCTTTTATTACTGCTGCTGCAGATTTATTGTGGGCATTAAACAGCAGCTCTCCAATGCTAAAAACAGACCCAAATTCTGCATCTTTGAACATGGAGCACACCCCTCAGTTCCTCTGGCTCAGGTCTCAAAGCCATCTTCCTCAGGCTACATTTCACCCAGCTGAGGACCACCTATCCACGTTTGCATTGATATCATTGCATGTTTATAACAGATAGTTGTTGGGTTTTCCATTCACTGAATTTTTCCTGTCTCCGGACTGGCCTCTTAACACTTCCTACAAACAGCAGATTTCTCAAAGAACTTAAGACATTTCAGGTCTGAAGAAATTAGCATTTGGTGACATGAATTAGTTCTATATTTATGATAATCTAATCAGTGAATGAAAGATTAGGAGAGATTAAAGACCAAGACCTGTGGCATTTAGGTAAAACCTTATAAAATGAAGGCCTTGTTGCCTTTGTAAAATTATGGCTCAGGCCTGTTACTTTAGCTAGAGAAGAACCGTGGGAAAGAGGCATAGCTAAGTTACTGTTAGAAAAACATGCTGTGTGTTTATTGTGTGCTCACCTAGCGGTGTGTGGTGATTGGTTAATTCAAGTCTGTTGTGCCTTAAAACTATGTAAACTCTTAAACTCTATAAAAGAGGCTACATAGTATTAAAAATAAGCATTTGCTTGGAATTGCTCATGGGGTCTCTTATGTCGTGTTTGTCTCAACAGCCACAGAGACCCAGGTTCTTTGTTCTGACTGCAGGTGGGTAGGATTTAAGGAAGAGCTCTACCCCAACTCGCACAGCCTAGGGCAAGTCAGGGACTGGGTCAGCTTGGCACTGTTTTGAGTAGCTGCAGAGTTGCTGTGCTCAAGTGCTTGTTGCTCCTGATATGCTGCATTTCCAGATCCCGAACAAGACGGGTCCTGCCACTCACCTAATCCAGTCTCATCTTGGTGGCCATCCAGAACGACTTCAGGAGAAATAAGAAGCCCTGCAGCAGTGCCACGTCCACCTCCCCATGCAGTGAGCAGGCTGTGAGGTGCAGGCTGTCTGGCTGAGCGGGATGTGCACAGAGGAAATGTTTGGGGATCCTATGCTGAAGTGCACTGTCCTAAAATTTACCTAAACAAGATTTATGTGCCAGAAAGAGGTTTTATCTAGTGAGACCAATATATAGTTATTGTAAACTTTAGATCAGTAATAACTGGGGACTGGCTTTAGCTCAAAGCCTAGAGCAGGCACACTAATACTCTTTGCAAAATATTTTCCTGGTAATTTTTTGATGGCAACTGAACATTGAGCAGATGTCTTCATTGGGCTGTCTTTTTCTCTGGAATAATACTGTGGACTGAAAGTCCTGTAAAGTGTCTAAATAGTAGTCTGAATGTTCCTCTCCAAATGGTATTACCCTGCATTTGCAGGCACAGAATTTCATTTGCCTTTGTGTTGCTGTGGTGGTTTAACCACAGCGTGCAGTTCAGCCCCTTGCAGCCTCTCTCACACAGTTTTCAGCCCAAATCCAAAACACAGCCCTGTACGGGCTGCTCTGAAGAAATTAACTCCATACTGGCTACTCTGAAGAAATTAACTCTAGCCCAGCCAAAACAGCACAGTTGCCCACTCACCTGATTCACTCAGGTCTTGTCACAATTCTCCAAACTCAGCTGCTCTGTTTGGCTGTCTCATGACATCTTTCATCGTCAAACAGGTTGCTGACTTACAAACTGGCTCCTGCCATCACCACAACCACAACTCAGTGGTGCCAGCCAGAGTCTGCATTTGTGTCCCACCACAGTTCTACATGGAGCAACCTCTTCAGTGAGCAACCTCTTCATGTCCCTTGCCTTAGCTGGAGAGACGACATGACAGGCTCCTGTGTGTGCTTCCCATGGCATCTTCCTTCACACAAAAAGCTGCCAGATGTGAGACTTTCCCCTTCTCAGGGTGCCTGCAGGATGAGCTGCCTTCCAGTGTCCCCTGGCACAATGTCTGTGAGCAATTCTTCTGTCACTGTTGTTTAGCGAGTCGTGGCTTTCAAACACTGTCTGCTCCCTGAGGAGTCTGAACCTCTTGCACCTCCATCTTTGTGAGCAAATGCAGTAACTATGAGTGAGTGGTAACTCAGGGTCACTAACACAAGCCTGCTCCTGCTTGCGCCTCAGCTTGAGAAGGATTGGGTTGGTTTGCAGTGGTTAACCAATGAGAGAAGATTTTAACTGGAGAACTTTTAGCAGGCAGCCACTATTGTGATGTATATCCACCCTATCTGATATCCACTCTGCTTATTCCTCTGATGGAATGAAGAGCAAAACACTTGCACAGCAACACTGGACCTAGTGCCTTGTTATGGGTTCCTGGGTGAGCCTGGGAGTGACTTCGGTTCAAGCCAGACAGCCCCATGCACACTTTATTCTTCCCTATCTTGGTCTCCACACCAATTTTCCTTCTTGGGAGATAAAACTTTTGGGAGAAGGAACAAAGCTGTATCTCATGCTCACCTAAATGTTTAATTGTAGTCATCAGAACCAGTATAGGCTATGCTCTGCCATGTAGCAAACTAAAAAAGACTAAAACTTTTAAAGAACTATGAGGAGATTCATAAAATGTTTTGGTGAACACATTAGTTATTTTGGAGAGCAGTAATGTTTACTTCAAATATTTAGCTTTTGAATTTGACTTATAGTATTCACGTAGACTGAATGTAGTCATGTGTTTGGGGAATTAATAACTTTATTTCTAAGTATTGCTTATTATTCTTATATACAACAGCCTGAGGAAATGTTCTTTTGCTTATCTACATTTCAGTCTCTTTGCTTAGATTTCTTCTGGGATCTGCCCTATAAAAACAACTGGAGTTATGATACTCCAAAGTTTACAGCAAACACTTAACAAATACTCCTATTTCAGATATGAAATTTATAGTGTTTAAATATAGTCTTCGATGTTATCATTTTTGGTGTTTACTGAGTGAAGTAGTTTTCCAGCAAATGTCAAGAAAGCAGCTAATAGGTAAATATACCACAGAAAGTAACTGCACACTGCCATCTACGGAGCAGGCCTGGGATATGGCAGGAGCCGTTTATCGCCATGAGAGGAGGTATTCATAACCAAAAAATGTCATGGCTTTTCCTCTTCTGGCAGCAGCTTCTGTTAGTGCAGAGCATGTGTTGCAAAAGAGGCATTGTGATACAGACTGTGCATGACTGTTGTGTGAGGAATGAGAAATGACACAGAGTGTGGAGAATGATTGTTTCTCTGAATGATGGTGTTTATAATATCAAGGCTGTGTTCAGAACAGCCAGGTGAAACCATGCAAGAGGGCAGGAGGAGTGCATGTCCTGTTTCCGGTGGGAGAGCTTCCATGGGGATTCCAGGTTGCAGACATCACTGCAGCCCAGTTTGTGCGGTGTGTTGCAAGAGCGCCGTGTCAGATCCCAGCTCTGGTGGTAGTGGATGTTTCATCCACCAGCAGTCTCTCCCTCCACACTCCTGAGCTGTATCTGTCTCTCTCCAGTTGCCTCTCACCTCGCCTCCCTGCCAGTGCTGCTACTGCCCAGTGCTTGCTTTTCCCAAGAGGATGGGTAATAAGGGCAGGACAGTCTTGAACCCGCCAGTTCAATTCACCCACCCAACAAGGCTGCAAGCACCTGCTCAGGCACAGCCAGTGGCTTCACAAGGATGTGTCACACAGTCCTGGAGGACAGAAGCAGGAAGATGTCCAGCGTACCATGCCCATAGCTTATATTAGTAACATATCGGCAATGTTTTGCTCTCTCTCACGGGCTACTTTTTGCAAGTGAAAAAAAAGTCAAGGGAAAATACATCACTGAAGAGTCCTCCTTCATCTCCCCTCCTGTATCTTCTATCCTATGCACAACTGTCCTTTTCAAGAAGCTTTTGAAGGACACTAGGTGAATAAAAGAAACTGGGAATCATTGTGTAAGGCAAAAGTACACATACAGGAAGAACCAAGAATACGTGTGGCTTCTGCTTTCACCACCCACTTCCATGGGCCTTGCAGACCTCCAGCAGGCCACAGGTTGTCCCTTGAAAATCCCCAGTGCTCAACAGAGCATGCTCTGCTCATAACCTGGTTTTGAGCTCTTTGCTGCTGGGTGGCTATGAACTAGCGCATCCCACTTGTGTTTATCACTTTATTACTGAGGTTGTTTGTACATCTCCTGTAGTAATAAACCACTGGGGTTTAGGCTGGGGTCAGTGGAGCATGTGCTGGCACTAATATGTGTGAGTACACTGCTTAGCACAACTGGGTCCAGCAGCCGGGTTTCATAGCTGGCATCTCTATTTAAATCTTTGACAACACCAATAATAGTCAGTAGTCTCAGCCCTAAAGTACTGTTAATCCAGTTATAAAAACCAGTCCTAAATTAGTTGAATCATGAATTAGTCTCCCTCTCAGAAGAGAAGTTAATATTTATCATACAGACTGCCTGGAGTCCCCTGTATTACCCACGTTTGGCTTCCTTCAAGGAGTTTATCTCATCCTGAACTGATGATGAATTATTGCAAACTTGCTTTGGACATCTTACTGCAAACTTTTGGCTCAGGGGCCACTAGAAATTTCTTCAGTGCCAGATTGTTGACTTCAGCCTCAATTAATGATCACTTTTTATCAGCTTAGTTCAAATGTTTGGTTTCTAACTTTTGGTTGCATAGTCTAAACATTTCCAAAGTCCAGATAGACGGCTTTAAATTAAAATGTTATGATTTTGATACTGACTTGATGCCTTCCTGGCTGAACGGGAATATTTTGTTCTTCCATCACTTTGATTAATAGACCTGTTACAAATCCTATGCTTTAGAGTACCAAGGAGTGAAATAAGCAAACACCATGTAGATTAACCTAGTTAAGACCTAATCTTACACTTCTGTGAGAAGTTTTTTTCATTGTTCAGAAGCTAATGCACTCTCTAGTACAATTTTCAAATTATGAATAATTGCACTTCTCTGCAGTCACCTATCTGTCTTTTTCTTAGCCTAAACTTTTGTTCTGTAGCTCACATGCTGTATGGTTAAACATCACTCTATTACACAAGCACTACGGAGTTGAACTTAAGTATCAGAAAATTATTCTGCAAGAGTCTCTGCCAGCAAATTGCAGATCTTTACCACCAATAGTTAAGACAGGATAAAAATTCATGTCTTCACATGAAACACTGGTAATTCTGTTGTCAGTACCCAGTCCTCAGGCATTCTCAGCTATGGATGCTAGACCGGTCACAGATTTCATAACGCCTTGTTCCCACACCTCCATCAAATATCTCTTAGGTATTAAAAACACGCCACAGGAAATCACAGTCTTTAGCACAGTAAGAATAAAAACGCTCAGGTTCACTGTTACTAATAATATAGCTCATTTTGTCATATTGGTTTGTAATCAAAGGTGCATTCATATTTTGTAGACTTACTTTAGTACCCTCTTATTAACTAACCAAGCAGATTTTAACAATTTTTTCCCAAAAGATAATTTAACTTCTGGTAAACAGGAGATATGTTTGAAATTGAATACACTTTTCATATTCTGAAGTTTATTGTACCAGCTAGTGTTTTCTATTTAGTTAGAGAAGTTGAACTGAGACGAAGACACTAAAATAATTATCAGTCTTGAAAATCAGAAAAAAGCACTTCATATTTTTTGGTTTGGTCATTTGAGATTCTTAAAATGCTCACTAAGTTTATTAATGTATGTTCTGGTATGAATATATGCATATTCCTGTCTTGCATTTGCCAGCAGTCATCAAATGGAATTAACCTCTTGTCTTAGTGCATACTTCAGGTTTATGCAAAGAATGATGCAGAGTATTCCCATCACTTCAGGATGAAAGGTTAGATATATCGTTGAAAGCACGAGGAGTGAATACGTCTGCTTGCTTCCTTGTGCAGCCATGTGGACACTCAGCACAAAAAAAGGATTTGTAAATATGCTGAGACTTATTTGAACCCTAATTCAGTTAAATAAAATAGAAACATCTCTGTGATCAAATCTGTGCATCCCACTGGTGAATTAATGGCACATGAGCAGCAGGGAACCGGTGACATAAGAATTGCTATGGAAAACATGTAGGTGCCCAGAGTAGCAGCTTCCTTACTGTGATAGAGCCAAGACTTCTTTAAAGCAATGGCCTCTTGTGACCACTCTCATTCACAAGGCAACTTAATCATACAGATAATTTGTTTTGTTCCATTCTCATCTCTAATAAGTTTATACAAACCTTTGACTTCTGTACAGGTCAGGGACATCAGACACTATCTCTTTATGTATGCAAAAATAATGACTATTATCTGTTTATTAAATGCCTGCCTTACCATCAGTTGTCGTGATTAATTCCATGATGAGAAGTGGGATGACTGTTAAATCCTGCCTTTATTGGAGTGCTTAGACCTCTGTGCATAGGCAAATAATAAATGGAGGATTATTTTGTACCCTGGCTGTAAGCATGATTGCTCCAGCAATCACAGTTTTTGTATGAATGAATATGCTCAAAAGCAAATGTGTAAATGAAGCTCTGGGCAAGAAGTTAAAAATTTTGTCACTCAGCAAAAAGTGCAAAGTTACACCAAGGTAAATTTAGAGATCATTTTCCTTCTGTATTTATTTATTTATTTTTATTAGAAAGTTGAAGAGGTAAGAGCCATTGATAAAAGGCTTATAATGAAATATAAGTTATGATACTTATCTGCATTTTTCCTTCTTCATTCATATGTCGGTTTGAATATTATAGAGCTCAGGAGGTCTCCTCTGAGATAACTTGAGTCGTACTGGTCCTGGTCAGATAATCTGTCCTGAAACAGCTGATAAATTTTCATGGGTATCAGATTATTTTTCTCCTGGTTAGCTGCACCTGATACTATAATAATACCACTGGGGGTTGTCAGCAAAAAGGTTTTGGTATTGATATCTGAATATTTTCTAAATTTCATTGACTAGCTCCGCAGTATAATGAAATATCTGATGCTTGTGATGTTTTTCCTACAAAGAGCTTTTACTGTCCTACTGGGGTGAAATAGAACAAGTTATCTACAATCTAAGCAATTTACAAACTTTCCCTTCTGTTCTGCAATTCTTCCTGAGGATTCAATGTCCATATTTTAAATTACATCATCCTCTGTCTGATATTTACTACTGTGAATTCAGTTTAGCACCAATAACATAATGAAAATAATCATTTTTTGCAAAAGATGGGTAGCTCTGACCACATGTACACCTCCAGCCCTGCACTGCTGACAGTCCCGCCTCTCCCTCTATGTCATGGGGAGCCTGGTCAAGTGCCCACAGTGTGCTCAGGACATCAGACAACTGATGTGTGCTAATGTGCAACCAAACAATGACCAGTCCTGGGGGATGTGAGTCTCCTTTCCCCAGTCATACACCTTAGGTAAAGTCCATTCACGCTCTAGGAATGACAGAGTTAAGTCTCTCGAGGTATCTCTGTGTATTCAACCACCCCTTCTCTCCCTCTCTCCAACAAGGCACTTCCTTAGAACAGACCTTTTCTTTGCAAAGAAGCCAGAGCGGAGGACCACAGAGGCATTTCAGTAGAGACAGGCTGGACAATCGAGATTGGCTGCTTTCGAGGTGAGCTTCTTGGTGCTGCATGTTCTTCTAAGGTGATTCTGAGTTCTGGGGGGAAATCGTATACTACACACTCCATCATTAACAATGTTCTTTGGACCAGCTGTGTCAGCTATCTGGAATACTCAGACAAATTGAGGGAGACTTCTGAGTCATTTGCCTCAGTTTCACTGTGGCAGAACCAATGTGATTATAGGGAAGCATTCCACCACCCTCAAGAGTGTATGCTCCCTGTGAACTTTAGTTAAATTTATAGCTTCTCTTAGACAAATAGCTGTGAAAAAGATAGCTGCTTTCTGACTAGATACAGACAGAAAAAAAGTTGTGGTCAAAAAAATAATTGCTTCTATCCATCATCTGTATCTCATCTCAAGAGTGGTCTGCTGCAAGTGTTCTCCTTGGGGTAGCTGTGGGAAATACTATTTTAATCTTCCAGAACCTGATAACACAAAGAAGTATCATGACACAACCTGGTGCTGGATACCAATATTTTTGGCCAAGGTGTCTACTTGAATTTCTAGATAGAAGAAGGAAGGATTTTTTTTCTTATTTACATTTGTCTCTCTGCTCATTCAGCTCCAGCTCCTGAGACAGTCTCCTCCCACTCAGACTGGAGCTCTCCAAGAGGAATGCCCTCGTTTCTGGGGGAGAAGAAGAAAGATCCTGGCCAGGGCATGGGGAAGCAGGGTGCTCTAGGCATCATTCCTCCACCGCTGGAGCATCATCCCTGCGTGAGCAGTGCAGAAATACAGCACAGCCAGGCAAAGTGGTGCAAGGCCTAGGACAAGGAATGCCGCCACTTAATGGGATTTTGGTATCAAGAAGTTTCATGTTCGCTTGAAATCACAACACCCCCAGAGCATCTGTGCACCCAGAGAATTTTAACTGCCTTGTAAAGATGCTCAGAGGAGCGGTTACTGGTGGCACGTGGGTTGGCCAGGGGTGTGACCGCACCACAGCTGTGATGCAGCCTGGCTGCCTCTCCCAGACCCTCTCCAAAGGTCCCTGACAGCGCCATGCCTTGGTGAGCTCAGTGGGAAGCTTCCCACAGGCTTAAGTAGGCTTCACATCAAGCACCCAGAGTAGATGTGGCTTGGGAAGATGCTGTCCCCTGACTGACTGCAGAGTGACTGTCCTCTGGGCACAACTAGAAAGATTTGAGGAGTGGGAAAGAATAATTTATTTGCTATATTTTTGGCATATGTTTGTGTTCATGGGGGCACCATAACAACTGATATCTTTTGCCATTCTCTTGCCTGCTTTTACTAATTTGGATTTTTTTTTAATGCAATGGTAAATACATCAGCCTTTAGTTTAAAATGTTGCTTCCTTTTGAAATGAAAATCTTATATAAATTACCAAATTAAGTCCAAAATATTCTTCAGGCAGTTCAGTATTTACTTATTTTTTTAATTACTCTAGCTAGAGGCGTGCTGTTGGATTTGTAGGTGTTTGGATAACTTAATTTAAAAGAGCAAAACAGACTAGACTAGATAAGAGAAACTTAGGCCAAATTATTCTGGTTCTGACATATGTGATATATAATGCTGTGTAATTAGATATTAAAATGGTTTCTGTACAGCAGGATATTTTATGAAAATGGGACAAATGTTTTTTAAATGTACCACTGGAAACCAGACAGATGGTAACCTATATCCCCAAGGAGGATAGCTGAATTTCACCAAGTTTTTTTATATGAATTTGAACTGTAGTGAACAGGAAAGGAGGGAATTTGTGATTATAGCTTAGCTCTCCATTAGTCAATGTTTGGCTGAATGTGCAAAGGATGCTTCTATGATGCTTAGTCTGGACAGTAATATTTTCTGGGGATTTGTTCTTTCTTGAGAAATAGCAGAGCAGATGGTGACAAAGCATATCTAGCAATAAATCATGGAGACAGGATACTTGAAGGAAGTGAGATGATCTAGAGGAATAAAATAGAAACTGGGGGATAATTGTTACACAAATGCAGAGTGTATCCCCAGTAATTTTATTAATGCTGGGGACAGTACTTGATGGCTGAGAATTTTCATACAGCTTGGCTGTTAAAACCCCTATTAAAATTTTTAGTCAAAATCCTTTGGGAGCAAAACTTTTCAGGGCACATACAAAAAAAGATCTCTGCTATGTACGGAAACTCCTGGTGACCACACAATTTAGAAATGCCTGACAATCTTAATCTGCAAGATGCTTTTTGAGATTCACTGGGTTTTTGGCTACATGGATTTAGCTCTGAAACCATGACAGCCTTCAGGACAACCTCGTTCATATAATAGTAATGGGAAAGACACTTACAAATACAAAAGAAGAAACAGCAATCCCAGGAAGCAACATCTCAGTGGAAAAACTTCAGCCCACTAGCAGCTGGAGGGTAGTGCTCCCTCTGCTCCCTGCTTGGGAGGCAGCACAAAGGCCCATCTCTGCCAGAAGCTGATACTTCTTTGTTAGCCAAACTGCAGTGTGACCCTGGGAATGGTGCTTCCTCATAATTCCCTGCTATTTGCTCTCTTGCTGTCACACCAGCACCTGCATCAGTAGGGACAGTCCCTGTCTCTGTCAGATCTGCACTCACACTTAATATTTCACCTGGAGTGTTTATAGTTCCATTCCCCAGGTTGGAGGCTGCTGTTACTGAGGAAGGCAACGGTGAGTGGTTCAAGGCTCTGAATAGCAAAGGGTCCCTTAGCCCCTCCTTTCTTGCACTAAAGTGAGGCAGAACCTTGGCTTCCAAGACATGCAATATAATGAGGGGCTGTCAATTCCCAGCTTGTCAGCCTCAGGCAAAGGATTACTCTTGCATTTGGTGCAATACACTACAGCTTGGATAGTACAAAAGACAAACTATCCATTGACTCAACCCACAGATCTCCATATCAGATCATTCTTGGTGCCTTTCAGGATGCGCCAGGCAAAGGCAGCATCATACAGCTCTGACATGCAGCCAAGCCCAACAATCTTACCCTGCGGCGATCAGCAAATGGTTCGTACTTGCGGTCTCCTTGGATCATTTGTCGTTCACTTAAAGTTACCATTTCTTCTAATCTGCATCATCTCAGTGACCCTCTGAGAGTCTCACTATAAATAATGGCTGCAACAAGGTGTGTCTGTGTGCTGCACAAAGGAGCGCTGCACAGAGGAGCCTCCTTTTAGCAGATGAAGGACTAGGCAAACTAAAGGCAGGACTATTGAGCAGGAAGATTGGAGGTTTTGATGCAAAATGTATTATGAAAACATATTTCAACAGCTTCCAGAGAGAGTAATTTTCAATCAATAATTATAAAAATAGAGCTATTAAACTCAGATGAGCAGTTTTTTGGTATCGTAATGCCTCCCTTTTCTGTTTCTGATCATGTATTAGAATGACTTGTTGAAATGTGATAACAGGTAGAAAAGCAAAACAAGCCATTAATGAGAAGAGCTAAAAGCATAGTATTTTGTTTGGTTTTTTAGTAGCTTGTACCCAAGTTTGAACAAAGAGAGCAACAAAGCTTACGTCTCCTGTCTGCACATATTCTTGTATAGTGACTGGAATTCAGCGTTACTTTGTAGACTTGCTAAAAGAAACAGCCTGATTTCCCGTGTACCCATATATATCAAGCTCTGTATAATCACGGCTCGCATGCTGAGATCCATTTGGGATGTAATTGCCAATTTGTCCATTTCTGATTATCATCAGGACGTTTATGTATTAGCTAGATACCACAGAAGTATCATCCTTTGAATACTAGAGTGTGTGGAAGGAGACAGAACTTCTACTAAGTGAAACAAACAAAATTAGTTTGATTGTAAACTATGTGGTGCAGACATATAAATAGCTAGAAAATGTTGTGTGCTAGAAGAGGTGATGAGAGGCTCAGAAACATTACCACTAGAAAACTGGCAGGGAAAAAATTTTCCTTCCATGCAAGGAAACGATAAAACTGGCACCTGATGTGAGTGGCAGCAGAACTACAAGCAATACCACAGGCTGCTTGACTCTGTCTGATACAAGCTCACCCAGCCTCAGAGGGGGTGATTGTGCTTAAGGTACATCTGTGTGCCGTGATTTTACCTTGCACTTGTGTTTGCAGCCTAGAGCCATGTACTGGGGCATGCTGCTGGTGCATTTGGAAAGATGTCCTTCCCAGTGGAGTGTTGGCTGAGGGGGAAGACTGGGGAACTGCCTGGGGCACCCACAGGGAACATGGGCACAAGGCTCCCTGACCATTAAGTCTCTCCTAAGCCAGGCCAATGACTGGCGTGAAGGTCACTGCTGGTAAAGATGTAGTAGATGAGTACGGCCTTGCAACCATGATGCAGTCAGAGTAGTTGCCCATGGCAGTTGCTGCACCTACTTTGTCCCAGGCTGCACGTTGCAGCTGGTACTAGTTTCACTTTGACCCTACCATCTCTTCTTCCCAGTGTGTAAATTAGATTTGATTAGCGAGAGATGCCTCTGCCCAAATTAAGGTGCAAATGAGCCCATATCTGAAAATCAGTGATACAGATTTTATTTAACTGTTAATGTAAGGTAGAGAGATAGAAAGAAATGGAAAAGAGAGGAGAGGAAGAGAGAGATCAAGAAGATAGACACCACACATGGATCCTGTTGGTCCTTCTTCACCCTGGGTTTCTGAGTGGTGGGAGTCATGAGGTAATTCAAAGTTTTTCTACTATTCATATATTTTAGCAAACAGAGGAATTAATGCTCATTGGCTGCACAATTATTTATTGGTTAAATAATTCCCTCACTTCTATTGCTAATTAGTCCCATGCTCAGTCTTTCCCTTGAGTCAGTCGGTTTCTTGAGTAGGTGGGTTGTGATCTCCCCCTGACAGAATTACCTTTTACTCAGTCTGAGCTGTTTTCAGCACAGCTGCTGTGTTGGCTTTCCTTGTCCATTATCAGTGATACATTCATCTCCCCAAGCTTTGTTTACCTCCCCCTCGGTCTCAGATAACACCTGGACAATAGTATCACCTTTATCTTATCTCAAGTTTCCGCTGCGGTGCCTTAACTTACAGTCCAAGTTCCAGGTATCCACAGAGACATATTCAGGGGAGGGGCTTTGGTGATCCCAGATTCCATCTGTCCCATAACTTGGGGTGATCTTTGTTTCACCAGTGCCTATGAGCAGTTGCTTCTTTACACAGTTTGCCAAAGCAGGAGTTTTAGTCTGTATGCACGACGCAGGATGAGTTCCCATCTTTTCTCCTCCTTCCTATCAAAGAAGAGATGAGAAGATAAAGTGAAACAGAATTTACTTATGTCTCTTCAATTGTAAAAAACATTTATAAGAAATGGTGTTGGAACAAAAAGTTTAATGAGTCACATTTCAGATGCCTTACGTAATGTTTCCTTCCTGACAACATTAAAAGATCATCAGAGTAAAGAGGCTAAAGTTCCTGCATCTGAAATCTTGTACGTTGGTTATCATTTAACGCTGTACAAAACCAAGGTCATCACCTTTGATCCTCAAGAGTCATTAATTCTATCAAAATCAATGCCGCCAGACCTATTAAAGCTTGATAATAGCAAAAAAATTACCAAATCAGGAGGCAAATGCATTGTAACATGATGGTGCAACATTTTCAGTTGTGAAGAGAACTAAACTTTAAGGGCAGAGATGTCTTTACTCTTCCTAAATTTCAATTCTTCATCAAAGTCAATATAAGGAGAGAAGTACAACATCTGGGATCCATATTCAGTATTATCTGTTAGAGATAGCTCTTTGTGACAGGGCTATTCTCATCTTAAAGCAGAGGAAAGCTTTGGGACTCCAGACCTGGGAGCCCACCCACACTGTTCACCAGAGGGGTTTGGGTGATACCTGCTTCAGGAACAGAGGGAACATCCTCATGTTATTCATGAAGGAGACTACTGCCTTGCTCCTTATAATAATTTCACATTGCTGTGAAGTGAGCATAACAATTTTAAAGGGAGAGCCATATAACTCATAAGTTTAAAAATACTCTTTTAGTTTAAGAAAATTATTTTCTTAGTCTGAGACATAATGATGACAGAGAGGCCACTTGTCCACAAACAATTTTACTAAATAATTAAACTTATTTTATCTTACTGTTAGCAGCTGGAAGCATGATAGCTTCTTTTGCTTGGAGTTAGTATTAAGGTTTGATTTGAAAGGTGTTGCTTCAGTCAATGAGTGGTACAATTACAAAATACACTCAAATATCCAATGAGAACTGTTCTTAAGGTATGATTCAGTAAGATAGTAGTTGCTGATATAAAATTTTCAGTGCTATCTTTTGCACAGCTGTTATTTTTAAGGAGAAAAAACCCCTTCTGTTGCTAAAGCTGTGGGAATGAGGCCCTTTTCATGTCAAGAATGATGTATGAACTGATAGCTCCTGAAAGGTGAAGACTTGCTTATCAGACGTCTACCTTTAGAGTTATGGCTGGCTGAAGTCATTTGACCAATTACATTTACTGATGTGCTGAGCAGTCTGTGAGCTTGTTTTTGTTACCAGTGACAGTATGGTCCAGTTTGATGCCCTCAGACCAACATGACTAAACAAATTAGCTTTCCATTCCAAAGAAAATATAACCTAAAGCAAGCTGTGACTTATGTGAAACAAATGCTGGCTACAGCCCTTGGGGTCTGTAGTCTTACCTCTGGCCAAATTACTTTTAAAACCACACAGGAAAACTCTGAAATTCAATTAATGAGTAGGACTTACTACCAAAAATTAAATTGCTTGGGCCTTGTGTGGATACTGGCAAATATATCAAACCTTCCAGAAGTGCAACTTTTTATGAAATGTTCAAGTGGCTTGAGAGGTTGGGGCACCGGGTGAGCAGCTCTGCTCCATAAGAGCAGCGGAGGGAGCAGCAGCATAGAACGTGCTGCTCTGGGCTGACTTTCCTGTGACACCATATATCATGTAATTAAAAACACAAAATACGTGTACCTAACTGAAAATGTGTCTGTTTTGTTGGCGTCTGATATAGAAGCAAAAATCATTTTGCACTTTACATAGTCCAAATCTCTTTCCTTTGTCTGTTTTCCCATTTAAGGGAGTTGGTGTTCTTCTGCCCCTCAGTAAGTGGAAGGTCAGAGGGTGTTGTAGGATAAAGGCTGAGAAATAATATACCATTACCATTACAATTGAGTTTATTTCCTTTATTCCACATTACCACCTCTCTGTGGTACTGAGGTCTGGTCTCAGTAACAACAGAAAAAACAAAGACTTCCATCTCTGTTGTCATTTTTCACATCTGATATAAACGAAACCAAAATAAAGAGAAATAAAATAAAAATGTTTGGAATGTCTATATAACATAGGAAATATTTAGGCAATGTGAGAATAAAATGCACTTCCTGAGAGTATAAAACACTGGAGCTTTTTTCCCACCAGTCAGGAGAAGGAAGAGGGGAAAGAGTATGGACAATGACTTTTTTAGAGCTCCAGCCCCTGGAATCATAGCATTTTGAAAACAATATTTTTTATTTTATTTTCAAGATAGTTGTCTATCCTTTTGGAACTAGGCAACTCTTACAATAGTTCGCTTAGGGGAGAAAACAACAGCCTGACTAATTATTTCAGAAGAGTTGAGACAGATAAGATACTCTAGTGCCTATTTTCCCCACCTTTCTTTGACTCCTGAGTACCTCCCTAGAATTTATACATTTCTTCACTAGTAGCAACAGGAAATGTTTTAAGCTACACGTCCAAGATCAGAGGGATGTGCACTCATCTCTCTTAAGGTTGTTTAGCTTTACACAAATGTCAAAAATGTTTACTTTTGTTACATATCACTACAGTTACTTGTAGTTCTTAGAAAGAAACTCACAATGCTAGTTGTTTATCTTGTTTATTCTCATTATCCTGGGCTTAACAGCATGACATCAAGATTATCTGGCTATACTTGAGGATCAGAGGACTCTTACCAATACCTGTGTATTATTAGATGTCAGGCTGCACTTTCTTGCAATGAAAATATCCAGTTGTATCTTCTAAGACTCTTGTGACTGTCATCCTTACTTCAGGCCAACTATTCAGCAACTACAGTCACATGGATTTACTTAAACATGGGATGCAGATTGGAATGTGCAGCAGGGGTAATTCTGAAACTAGTCCAATGAAAAGCGTTTGAACTGAGACTTCGGGTGTCCTCCAGAAATTTTCCTTTTACAGGTACCCTGTGAACTTCAGCTGCAGCATTCTTACAGAATAAAGAATAGATTTCTCATATATGCCTGTGTTCTCCAGAAATACGGTGTGGCATTTACCAAACACACACCTCTAAGCACAAAGTTGAAGTTTATAGCTCCTGTTTCTGAGTGTAAACATGCTTGAGATTTTGCTTGTGACAAGTACCATTGATGGATTTACACTTGTGGAAATTGGAACTGGATTCCTGCAGGGTGCAAGTCTGACTTTATCCCATATAGGAATACAAATGTATTTCTAAAAATCACGTAAGCAAAGCTCTAATTCTGAAAGAATTGCAGACTATATTTCCACCCTTTAAGTTGAAGTTATACTTCTGAAAAATCCCTTGTTATTTTATTTCATCTCAAATAACTCTTCTAAATACAGAGGCCAGGTTCAGACTCAAAAAGGGATCTGGGATCCCAGCTGATTTCTTTCTGATCACATATTCATCCCAGCTACAAAGGTCTGTTGGTTAAATCAGGCCTTTAAAATGACTCCTCTATAATTCTGTGTCTTACAATTTGGTCTTTCCCAATCATCTTTGTAACTCAACTGCCCTCCAAGGATTCACAGAGGAGTGACTGACTGGCATTGAGACTAGATAAATTACTCTGTTGATGGTGCCTAGGAGGTAGTAAAATTCACCTGAGTCTCTCAGACCCGGAAAGCCAGTGAAGTCAGAAGAAGGAAATAGCAATAAAAGCTGTGTTTTGTCAAAAAGTCAGTGAGTGCGTGACTGTGAATACCTACAAGGGGTAGTCTCTAGAAAAAGAGGTTACCATTTCGGCAACCACCTTTGACACAGACAAAACCTAGAAAAAATGGATGATATCTCCATTACCTAAGACTGTACCTCATTCATTTTCTTTGTGACCAGAAAAATATTTATATAGCAGTTTCCAGCCAGGGATCTCAAGAAGCTTTAAAAACTACAATTAGTCTCACCTCTGAGTTTGGGCAGTGCTATCTCTATTGCACAGATGGAGCAACAGTGAAACGGGGAAGCTGTTTATCAAATGAGCAAAACCAGCCTGTAGAAAAGGTAAAGCATAAGCCCCCAAATGCCTGCCCCCGTTCCTGCACTCTGACCGTTTTTCTGTCAGAGTCTTAATGAGCTTTATATATGTATAGAAATATCAATGCATAATAATCTGCCTTAGCATTCTGAAGGAGGGCTAATAAAAATAAGAATAAGACATAAATCATTGATTAAAATGTCAGAAGTGATGAGAATAAAAGATTGCTTCTGCCTTTGCTGAATTACATATGCAAATTTGCATACACTACAAAATGAACATCTCTAAATGAATGAATTAGAATCTCATGTAGAAATGACTGAACCACATTTGCATACAACATTTATTAGGAGGAGATGTGCTTATTTTTGGAATAAATAGTGAGAACAAATCCCTGGAATCTGCTGAAGCAGCCTGTGCCTGCAGCTTGTCAGAGCACACTGTCTGCCCTGCCAATGTCTGCAAACAAATATGAATTGTGCCCTGAAAAACCATAACTAGCAGAATCAGGAGAACATTGATGCATCCCTAACATTTACAGGAGTTTACCGCATTGTTTGTAGTCTGAAAAAAATTAAAACCACTGAGTTTTTCTTGGTATTATTTTCCTTTCAGACAGCCATATTAGTACTTTGATGGGTTTGAATTCACCATTAGGACAGGAGCATCCATATTTATTTGAAGTAAACTCTATATTCTATTAGCTAGAAGATAGGCAAATTTTCAGTAACACCCATCCCAAAAGTATTGATGCAATTAAAAAGTATTGGAATTGGAAAGTACAGCATCCCCTACCTATCTATCAAAAACGCCAAATTATCTGGCATAGAGAATCACAAAAAAAAAAAAAAATCCTCTCTGAAGCCTGTGTTCTTATTCAATGTTTTAATTCAAAACATTGTACTTTTCACAGGATTTCATGAAGTACGGAATCTTCTTTGAGGCTTTATGTCATCCACAGCTTCTTTTATTTGAAGTAAAGGTGAGCACGCTCAGCATCTTCATTTTCAGCCACCGTAAAAACTATTCCAAGTATAAGAAAGTGTTTTCAACTAGTTATAGTTAAAGCACGAGGGGAGAGAGGAGAGCAGGAGGAAGCATGCCAAATCCATCCCGAGTCCCACCCACAGGCATTCCACAAGAGAGTCGGACCACCTCTTCTTCTTCCTTTGTTGCTATTTACTTCTTGAAATGAAGAACGTATGGAAAAACACGTAAACCACTTTTCCCTGGGCATGATATTTGCAGTAGTGACTCTACAACATTTTCAAGAGCTTTGTGTTTTCATGTAGTGGTTTAACCCCGGCCAGCAGCTCAGCCCCAGGCAGCCTCTTACTCACTCTCTTTGGTGGGATAGGGGAGAGAATCAGAAGGGTAAAATCCCCATACTAACCACTAAGAAGAAAATTAACTCTACCCCATCCAAAACCAGCACAATTTAGCAAAACAATGGACCGTAATGAAGAAGGGGGAAAAAAAAAAAAGCAAGCAAGCCACCTTTTTCTATACACCTTGCTGGTTTTTTTCTGGAAGGTCTGTTGTCCATATTGATGCCGTTCATCAGCGAGCCCACTGTGAGTTCGGATAACTCGCACTCGGAAGATGCCCCGGGACCCGCAGGTCCGGGCCGGCGCCGGGCGGGAGCGGCGCTGCTGCCGGAGCGGCTCCGAAAGGCGGCTGGGAGCGCCCTCTGCAGGCGCCGCCGGAGCGTGCGGATCCCCCCGCCTCGGGCAGCTCGGCCTGGGGCACTGCGGCGAGCGGCACGTCCTAAACCTAATCCCGCCCGTCATCACACTCCGGCTTGTGCCACCGTGTCCCCGGGGTGGGCATCCCCTGGCACATGCTCACCTATGCACTCCTTGCCTGGGCAGTCAGGTGCACTGGCTCAGGGCACCCTCAGCGATTCACAGGTTACACCCGAAGGTGACGTGCCTGAGAGACAGGATGCCATCCAGAGGGACCTGGACAGGCTCAGCGAGCGGGCATATGGGAACCTCAGGAGGTTCAACAAAGCCAAATGCGAGGTCCTGCACCTGGGTCGGGACAACCCCCGGTATCAACACAGGCTGGGGGATGAACGGATGGAGAGCAGCCCTGCCGAGAAGGACTTGGGAATGCTGGTGGGTGAGAGGCTGGACATGACCCAGCCATGTGCTGTTAAGCATGGAGAAAAGAAGGCTTCAGAGAGACCTTACTGCAGCCTTTCAGTACTTAAAGGGAGCTTAAAAGAAAGATGGGGACAAACTTTTTAGCAAGGTCTATTGCAATAGGACAAGGAGTAATGGTTATAGAAGTTACAGAAGCAGGATTTAAAAGAAACCTGCATTCTGCTTGCCAAAGACATTTTCCTGTGACATTCCCAGTTCTCAGAGACATGAAACAACACAGTACTTTAGTACAAATGAATCTTGGACAGCTGGCTACTTTATCAATAACATTATGCACCAGATACCTCTTGAGGAAAACTGTGTGAAAAGGAAGACGGTGGCACTGTGGCCATTTGTAACGTTCCTATTTCTCTGTCACTCTGAAGTGTAGGACACAGGACATCATTCTGTGTAATGCAGGACCTCAAAACATGTCCAAAACTCAGAAGAGCAACTGCTTGGCTACACATCCTGGCTTCAGATTGCTCAGAGTTTGCTTTCCAAAGGCATGAAGAGGTATCCTATCATACATAGCAACCATTCCCTTCCTGACAGTTCTCTCTCACTTTTGGCAAGCTTCAGTGTGTCAGTCCCTCCAAGCCCATCATTGTTCTTTGGAAGGACTAAATTTTTTTAAATCAGACCAAAGAACAAGTTTGAGCAAGGAACATGGCATTTCTTTTAATCTCTGTAACACTTCAGTGGCTTGGTCAGAACCTGGACCCCTCTGAACAAGCCACAGAGCAAGCACAGAGCAATAGGATGGCTCCTACTCTGGCTCTCTGATCTTCCAGGGAGAGACCATTTTAAAAGAATTAAAGTTCAGAAACCTTGGACGGTTCAATTGTAAACAAGCGGATTTGATGTGATTTGATTTGCGTAAGAGGATATCTGCTAAGTTTGATCTTAGCAGTGTCACCAACAGATCTAGTGGCATTTCTGAATTGTGTCTCAAGACAAGGTGAAGCCTGAAGAGTTTGTCCTGATCTTTGTAGTGACACCAGATTTTACGTTTTACTTAAGACTCCATCCTTCTCATAAACAAGGAAGGCTTCCTAGAACAGACCAAAACAAAATAAAAATTCCCCCACCAAGGGGAATCTCCCTCAACTTACAAAACCAAAAACAAGAAGAATAAAAAACCAGTCCAAGCAACTCATCTTTTAAAGAGAATCATATTCTTGAAAACACAATATGAGTTGCTCTGCTTATATTTTGGGGGAAAAACAATATTTGCTGACTGTATTTTCTCCATCTTTGGATACAATATTTTATTGGAGACATGCCAATCAGCAGGCATTCCCTGCTCACCATAATGGACTGAACATGTCCCCAGAGTCATTCCTCCAAAGCTGTACCCTGGATGGATTTCTCCCTTTGTGTACTTTCATCAGGTTTCACCAGACAGCTGCTAACAGGAGGGCAGAAGGAAATAGTGGCAAATGTGTCAAAAAGTGGTCATAGCTATTTGACCATTCTGAGTCTGAATATAATAAGTATTGAATTTTTTTCCTCTTTCTTTTGTATTTGGTACGATTGTTTAGCATTTTGTTACCGTATAATTATTAGCAAAAAAACTAGAATCGATATAAATACAGCCCTTCAGTTCTTAATTTTCTGACTTATCTACACTCATTTGTGTTTGGATGCATTTTTGTTAAAAATCCTCTATTATCATTTAAAAAAAAAGGAGGGGAAAAAACCCTCCAATCCTACGATTCCAGAAATTTCTGTTAAGTTCAGTAGGGGGGGTACTAAGCATTTACAGTGAAAATCGAACTTGTGCTTCAGGAGCTTCCTTCCCAGTCTGGAAATCACAAACTGCTTCTTATTCTATGGCTTTGTACAAGACAGATCCAAACCGATGATATTCTGACCTAGCAGTCATCCAGGAGGCACTTAAAAAACAATTGTTTCATAGCAGAAGGAAGTTTTTTTAGAGACCTATGTAGAAATATGTAGAGGGCTGTGAACTTCTAGCACAGGAGCCGTCTGTGGTCCCTTGGAGAAGAGAGGACTGAGGGCAAAAAGGGACACTGTCTCCAGCAACTCACTTAGGTTACGGCGAGCAACCCCAGCATGCTTTGTTCCCCTATGGTAATACCTTGTATCCAGTTGGCTAATTGGTTTCCACCCCACCCCCTGCCTTCCCCATAAAAAGGGGCCTGAGTCTGCCCTGACCTAGGGAGTTCTTGTCCCTGGCCTCCCCTTCGCAGGGTGGCTGGACAATAAAGGCTCCCTCTGTGGAACTGCCGTACGAGGCTCCTGTCTCTCTGTCCCCGAGTTTGCCTCGGGTGATCCTGCAAAGAGCTGAATCACAAGAGCTGGAATCACTTGTAGCTGAGAAATCGCTACACTTGCTGAGATCACCCACTGTCTAGGAGGGCTTGTCTCGCCCCTAGAAGAGGTGTGCTCTGCAGGACACTCTCTCTAGGAAGGCCATAGCATACTGGTGCTTGACAAGCATCGGACCCTCAAAAAGACAGAAATAAATGAAAATTTTATGCAGTTTCTGTTGTCATGGTTGTCTCTATCCAAATCACAAAACTTTTAAAATAAGTCCCAGTACCAGGTACTGTGTTATCACTGTCAGACAGAAGCACAGGACCTACACAGTCCTCGAGACACAGAAAAGATGGACCAATCTCTGTCAGAGAGAGATTATGGAAGATACTATGAACTCAAGTCACAAACTTCTTCACATTACTTTATTCAATTTTGCACTTGCCTTGAAACATTGATGATCAAAAAGAGGCCTTGAGGTCTTAGTTTTCCCAAAACAATCCAAATTTGTCATTTTGACAAAATATGGTCTTAAATACCACGAGTTTCCCAAAATCCAAAGACACCCACCCAGTATCCAGCTAGCTTAGTGAAATGTAGCTCTTGGGGAAGCTCTGAGGAGCCTCCAGTTCAGCACACATTGGCCTTCTTTCTAAGAACAACAAACTACCAAAAACTGGTCACTCTTCTCCCTACAACCCAAAGATCTCCTGCCCGCTAGGCTCTGAACCTACCTAACGACACCTTCAGAATCAGCACCTCAGTTCAGCCAATAGTGGGTGTTCTGTACCGTGGTCGGAAACGGAGCAGTTCATACCCAATGGCCTTGCAGGACAGCCTTGCTGGACTGGAGCTGTGGGTTTAAGGGCTCTTGTCCCAGACCTCCCACTTCTCATGTTGCCCCTCCAACCATGGAATAGCAAGCAGACCCTCAGACTGCATTTTGTGCTCTGGGGTGCATGAAACTCCCCATGAGAAACAATGGTCTCTGCTCTACCTTTTCAGGTAACTGGTGCAAATTCTCAACAGAAGGAAAGACTCTGAGATGGAAGTAGTAACCAACAGCCCTGAACAGAGGAGCTATTGATCTGGGAGGAGGGGACATAATTTTTTGAGTGACCATTAAATGGCATTTGGAGTCATCCTGTTGGTCAATACATCCCCCCTGAATATCAGGGTTGTTTTTTTTTAATATTCATTTTATTTAGTTGCTGAACAGTTAGTGTCTGAATTTCCAACATCTGCAACAAATCTACCAAGCCTAACAAGTAATTACAAGAGTTTCCCAAAGCCCTGAAAACCTTGCCCCTCTGTCAGCAACAGCTGTTCCATTAGTTTAATAGTCTGCATAGTGCCCTCAAGATCCTCAAATTGCTGCTTTATATTTCTGCCTTGGCAACATTGATGTATTTTGAGAGCCTTTTTGTCACCAAACCACTCTACTCCTTCCAAAGAGAAATATACGAAAACAGGAAACTCTTCTATGGTTGCAAGCAAATGGTACAAATGGTCCATGAGACGTGAAACATTCCCAGGAAACTTCCCCGTCCTGTGCACTTCTGAAGGGGTGTTTCACAATGTTGTCAGCATAAATTAATGAAAGCCCTGTAACATCTGAGCATTATATAAAAGAAGGATGGTAGCGTACAGAAGCAATTACTTTTCAGTGTGAAACAGTAGGAGTGTACAGGCCATTTAAAAATACTTTCTGGGTTTGTACTGCCCGTTATTGCTAAATATTCTCAATCCCAGAAAGAGTTTGTTTTGTCTTTATTATTCCATTTTCATTTTCTTTGAAATTATAAAACTGCTCTAAAACCACTTAAAAAGTGCATTCAAAACAAATACAGAGTGTGCTTAAAGCATTCTGTCAGAATATGTTTCAACTAGAAAAATTCCCCAACTCGATATGGAAATGTCTTACAGGAAGATTTTCTACAACATTTTGCTTCAGTTAGTTAAACATTTTCAAAAATTATAACATCTGTTGCAACGTATTTGGTCTAGATTAACTTGATTTCATCCTCAAGTTACTTAGTTCAGAAATTTTAAATCAAAAATAAAATTGTAAATGTAATTCTTGCCAAACACAACATTCAGCTATTTTCTCCACAGCATTATTTTTTTTCTATGTCTTCTAGAGAATGGAAATTCCACTAGAAATTCCCACAGAAGCGGGACTCTTGTGCACAGCTCTTACCAAAAACAGAAGTCCTACTGTCAACTCTCTAGGGACTTGCTGTCCCTAGCTCCTTAGCATCACCTCTCTGCTCCCTTCATTAGCAGTGTTAATGAAGATGTGGTGTCTTGAAGATTGATAGATTTGAATTTAGGGCAGCAGTTTATCCAAAGAGTTCCAGGTTTCAGAGCTTCAGCACAGAGTTGGCTGCAAGGCTGGCTCCAGCCCTCCACACAGAGACACGCGAAAGAAGATATCTTTGGATGCCATTAGCTTGAGTACATCAGATAAGCGAGGCAGAGCCCGTGAGCAAATGCAGGAGGGCTCCAGAGTCCACTCCAGCTGAACCAGTGTGGATGGAGATGAGGAAGCATTTAGACCAGCTCTCAGGAAGCCTACCAGAAGGGTGTCCTGCCTCTCCTTTGGATTGAGATCCAAGAGCTCTTTCCCAAAACAGAATACTGAAAATAAGGCTTTTACATGTAATCAAATTTGCTGTGGGACCATTCACTTCTCTCCATTTTCTCTCCACATGAGTGCTGTGAAGTTAAATCTGCCTTTCCAAAGTGCTCAAAGTACAAGTGCTCAGAGAGGTGGGATCCATGGCATGGCCAGAGGCAGAGCAAGGGTAGCCAGCCCCTGGCTCCTCTCAAGTTTCTGTCTCTAAGTGGAGACCCTCCTTCTGTGAGATTGATGTCACCCCTGCAAGACATTAAGCCAAGAGATAGGGAGTCAAGGAAATGAACAGTCTTTAGACACTAACAGGTTGTTTTAACAAAACAATGTTAAGGATCAAGCAAGCTGACAAAAGAAGTGCCAGGCCTGAGCAGGAGCCCCCTGGCACTTGATCAGGGGAGGGGAGCAGCATTGCTGCACTCCTTCAAGGATCTGCCAACATGCTTTGCCCACCAGTTTACAATAAGGATCACCAGTTCTGTCCACTGGTGATCCCCTTCAGGGACGAGCTGCCTTGACATACCCTACAGCTCTGCAGCTCACCTATGCATAAAAACTGCCCTGTTTTAAGTCATTGTTGTTAAATCTGCGTATTTGTCTATTAATACATGAATTGAAAGCTGGCCTGGGTTTAGATTGTCACTCTTCAAAAATAAGGGTCCGTAGTTGTCTTAAGAATGCAGTATATAGAAAGAAATAATGACAAAGGGCTGAGAACAAAGAGGAACATATTCTACCACAGTACAGTGGTACAAACCCATGGTATACACAAATTCTGAAGACTGTTCAGTTGAAGTCTTGGTAAGGAGATGAATGGAAAGGTAATATGATAAAACCGTCTTCATTTATGGGTGATCATCATACACAGTTACCTGCATGATGACCCACAACTTCATTGATAGTGTACATCATGCAATAAATCATTGTTCTGATGTTCTCATGTTGTCACATAATTAATCTCTCTATTTCTCGTACATGTAAATCTTGCAAGATCTGGGGAAGTACTGCTATTTCATTTTGGCAGTCATAACCTTCCGTCACCCAGGTCTTTGGCATTGCACAACATTTCAGTATTCACCCTCATGCATCCAATCTGTGTGAGCAGCTTCATGACCTCCCTTCTCCTTTTTAAAAGCTTTCTTAATTGCCATATATGCTCATTTACAGCTAAGAGACTGAGATCTACACAAGAAATCAAAGGATTTTCTCCCAAAGTCTAATTAAATTGTGGTATTTAATGCCAGAGGATGTTACAAAGGCCAAGCAAAAATGAGCTCAGAAGAGATTAGACATATTCATGGACAATGGTGCTACTGCTGCCTACTAAACAGGGGTTCAGAGGCAACCTCTAGCTTAGAAATTTCTTCAGTATCTAAAAGGAAAGTTCATGCTACATGTGCAGTGTTGTTTATGCTCTTCCCTGGGCATCCACTTCTGGCACTTTCAGAGAGCAAATACTGGACCAAATGTAGGTGCTCTTTTCCCAGCCTGATGTCTCTGATATCACTAATTTCCAGAGCAGGATGGACACACTTGTTCATGAGCAACCAGACGAGAAAGGTGCAGTTCCTACTCCTTGAGCTGAAGGGACATGGTTCAAATTTGGGGTAGAGCTGCCTTAAACAGCACTTGGGCTGTCTGCAGTGCCCACTCCCAAAGCCCACAGGGCTTCACAGAGCTAGTACTCAATATGTTTCTCTGCTTTATTTCTATACTCAGGGAAGGTGGAGAGTGTGACGAGCAGGAATTGCAAAACACGGATGAATGGAAGAAAATCCAACCAAGCTACACATACAGACGTCACAGTCTTCAGTTTAATGCTACTAATCACTGTACGACCAATGAAGACTAGATCCCTAATTTACAGGCTGCTGTGTAGATAACTGAATATAAATGGTTCCAAGAAACTAAAGGATCACGAATCCAGAAACATGCAGGATCAGGGCCTAGAGGGGTTCCTGCCTCAGGACCGACATCCTCATCTTGGTGACACCTTGCCCCACTTCACCTGCTTGGAAAAAGTCCTACAGCATAACCCAGTGCCCCAGCACAGAGGAGAGACAGCCTAGCCTTTTTTTTCTAGCCACCTATTTGCATTTTGACATCATTAATCATCGCTTTACAAAAATATCCTATATTCTCAGGAATACATCAATGTGTGACCTTTTCACCTTCAACTTTTTCCACATTGGCAAAAGCTACGTATTTTAGGCTTAAAATCTTGGTATGTTATAAGCTCAGCCTTCCTGTACAGAAAGTATGTCACCCTATCTTGATCTCAAAAATCCCTAGCTGGAACCTTAAATCCTACTTATAGCAATGAATAATAATAATCAATGTATACTCTATGCTTTCTTTCATATTTTCATGTATAAATTGCCCATATCCCTTAAGAATTGGTGTGGGAAAACACATTCTGTAGCATTCTTCGTAACAAAATAGTTACAGCCTATGCTACATACTAGAAATTCAGTGAGACACAGCAAGAAATCAATAAAAACACAAATTGCTCCATCAATACGTACATTCATTTATACTCTTCAAGGTTATCTTTGCTATGCCAGCACAGAGACACATTTTCTCCATATATAGCCTTGCATATTAAACCAGGCAAGAGAGAAGAGAACGGAAACAAAAGCTATCAGTACAAATCTAATCTAGCTAGCATGCACATTCACAGACTTTAGAGTTGGTTTTCCTCTCTGTTCAGGAAGCAGCCTGTAATCTGGGCACACCGGCTGACACTGACTCTCCATTCTCTGTAAAATTATCTTCTCCCAAGGCAGATATGTTTAGTCATAGAAAATATCCCCAAATCCATCTTAAGTACATATCACTCTATCCACTGGTATAACATCTATGAACAGGACTTCTTTTGTGTCAGTGAAATATGGATGTGTTATGACCAATGAATTATTGATGGGTTAAATTCTGGTTGGTGGTCGTCCATGTCGAAGGAGAACAAAGAGCTCTCACAAAAGTGTCTTTTGGGCACTTCGTATACATGGACTTGTGCTGGAACCCACCACTCCAGAAGACCACACAATGCTTACATCCTTACTCATGTTCCCATTCAGAGATTATGATGTTGGTATTTTCAAAGCTGAACTAGGTCTGTTATGCAGAAAAACAGATTCTGAAAACATTGGAGTTTAGGGACAGAAGAGGCTGTGTTCCTAGTAAGAAAACGGAAAAATAGCAGGAAAGATGTGAGGTAGGATCTGTCAGAGGTCTCTAACGGAGTCTAAACAAGCATAGCAGTTACAGGGAAAGGTTTCTTTGCACAAGGTCTGTGATGCAGGCTAGCTGCACTAGGAGTGCCTTTCTTCGTGTAGCAGTCAGTCATTGCAGAGAACAGCATTTCAAGAGACCACCCTGGTGAATTCATGCACTGCTAGTTTGGCATGTTATTAATATTACACACCCTAATACATTACTTAGTTGCAGAATGCTAATTGCACCATTTATTATTTGTAGTAATCAATCAAAGCCTGACTTGCCATGCCCATGTCTTTGGTATTTTCCCATTCTGTCCAGTCCTGATGCAGTCTCTTGCCTCTTATTTCTATTGTGTTTACTATTCAATGCAAAAATTCTGCAAGGTTAAGCTGAACATGCACTTCTTACTAGGAAGTGATCATTACATTGCTTATGGTGGATATCCACTATTTTTGTAGGCTGATCTTCACAGTGTTCCCAAGAAGAGAATGTGAGCCCTGAAGAAGCACAGAAAGAGCTGTTTCCTTCATGTCACCTTCCTGGTGCTGAGTGTATGGGCAACAGTTACTCTTTTTGCTCTTATCCACCACTAGAGAGAACAAGGTATAGATGTAAATTAATTTGATGTCTTCTGGGCACCTCAAATCTTAATGTAGGATCAGCCATGTGTTGCTGTAGAGTGTGTCATGGATTAGTTCTTTTGTTTCTAGTCAGATTTCCACACCTAGAACTTATATGTCTGATCCAATTAGTTTTCTGAAAACCTGTTTAATTTTTAACTAGTATGGATTTTTCTTTTTTCATCAGATAAAACCTTCAAATGAAACCTTCATAAAAGGCCATACCAACACCATGAAAGAAAGTAAGATGGAAGTCTGTATTCTTGGAAAGCATCTTGCTGCTCTGGAGACAACTGAATGCATCTCTTTGCCCATGCAACACTTAATATGACTCCATTCCTCTGCATGTGAGGTGCATTTTTATTACTCCTTACTTTCAACACAGGTACAGGGAAACCTTTCTCTGAGCTTTCCCTGACAAAACCTCAGTGAATCTTACAGCAGTAGCAGAAGTCTGTACCAAAGAACCCAATCATCCATATACCATGGAAGTTGCATAGCAGCGCAACCTTAAAATCGTAGAAACTTTGCATGCTGGAAAAGTTAAACAGAACAGTTAGCAAACTCGTTTGTTTCCCTCTCTGGAGACAGCTGAAAGCAAGCTTCCTAAGTGTTTTCCCCTACGTGTGGTGTCTCAGCAATACACGTGTTATGATTTTTGCCCAGTCCGTGTTCAATATGGAAATGACAGTCTTGCAATTTTTGTAATCATCTCACAATCTATCTCTGGATTTCAGCATTTAGGCAGACAGGGGCACTGCAATGCCCCATGATTAGCTCTGATTGTGAAACTCCTTCCATAACCAAAATTATAAAAGTGATCAATCACCTTAACAATAGTTAATAGCTCTTATCCAAAGCCATAATAATCCCACTCTGCAGTTTGACTATAGCAAGATATTACCCTATGAGCCCAGCCTTGTGTCTGAAACAGCACTGTTCTCTCTCATCTAACAGCCTGAAAGGACACCATATGTCATGGTCCTACAGGCTTCTTTCCACCTTCCTCCATCCTTGCACAGTAACTCCTTCTTGTCTCTGACTCTGTCAGCATCATAAAATCTCAGTTAGCTCCCTGGGAGGCTCCCATAGGAAGTCTCTGGTCCCTGAGGCCACCTCTTGCTGTTTGGCTGTCTTTTACCTCACCATAAGTCATGTCAGTACCAGACCATTTCTTTTCACATGTATCCTTTTTCCTCGAAAAATGGAAATATATTGTGAATTTTTAAGCACATTAGCACTTGTCATTTGAATGCTAATAAATAGCAGGAAAATGAGCTTGTATCATAACAAGTGTGATCCCACTGGCCTCCATGCCAGACCTGAAGGCCTGCAGTTGGGCTTACACGATCTGTAGCATCTCTCTGAAGGGTGGTGCAGGGATTCAGTGACTGTATGTTTTCCAGTTCAGCTACTGCCTCTCTCAAGAAGTAAGCAATTATCGAGGATGCCACAACTTTAGGGTCATCCTACTGAACTGTCTCTACCTCTCTAGTTTGTCTCAAACCTATTTTTGCTAATTTCTAATTAAACTGAGTATATTGAATGATTAAGGACTTTTCACTTTTATAGGTTATGAGATAAAACTTCTCAGAAAGTCAAGACTAAATTTGTGAGAATGATGGAATATGAACACATGACAAGTATTCATGCTGAAGCAAGGTCAGCTGAGCATCACACAGGAGTGATCATAGAATCATAGAAAAGTTTGGGTTGGAAAGAACCTTTAAAGGTCATCTAGTCCAATGCCCTCTCCAATGGATGGTCCTCACTATGTGTGTTTCAGGAAAAAATCATCTTCCTTATGCTGGACTCAGAAAGCAGCAGGATCTTTAGCATCCTGTAACTGAGCGTTCATTATTGCCATCTGCATATGTACTGCCTGATACTTGCTGCTATTTTTCACACCCGTCTGTCATTTTATTCATAAAGCCAGGCAGGGCCCTTGCGACACTGATTTAGGGACTGGGTGAGTTTCAGTTAATATTCCTCAATCACTTTTCTGCAGATTTATCACTAAGAGCTAGTGCAGCCCATCAGCAATCCTGCAGGGGTGAACCCATGAATGGAAAAAGGAATTCCTGCTGAGATAAGACTTCTCCATAACCTTTGGAGAGCCACACAGACCTCTGGCCTGAGACAAGCAAAGAGTGCCACGGAGTCGGGAGAGGTCTGTAACCCAGACCACAGGATGAACCAGGAGAACCCACAGCCTCCCAAAGCTTGAAGAGTAGCACAGCTTCGAAGTATTCTTTCATTAATTATCTTTTCATTGGATAAATTATTAAATAGTGGACAGAAAGAGAAAAAAAATCAACTCATCAGGACTGTAAGATAAGTAGTATCATAAATGAGGTAGAGATAGGACAAAATGCTTGAGAAAGTGGAGACAAATTTCTCAACCAAGACAAGAGAAAATCTGGGCGTACGATGGTGAGGGTTTTTGCTGAACTCTCTCCAGGAACATAACTTGAACCTGTGGGCACTTGTAATGATCCAGTACAGTCAGCAGCTCCTTAGGAAGGCTGAGGGTGAGCAATATGGGGTGACCAAACACTTTCTCACAAAGGCTGGAAAGCACTGGCACATCACAGTATCTTTGGCAAGGTCCGTGTTTCCAGAGACCTCTCTCCCTCAGACGTAGACTTCAGCTCCCACATCCTTATTTAATATATCAGCAAATAACCATAGTTTCTCTTTTCCACCGCAATGCCCAGAAATTGTATCCACTCTAGAGGGACGCTTCACTTACTCTGTGATTCAGTAGCAACGACTTCGCTAGTTCAGCTTTTGCCTTCTAGTTCAGGATGAGAGAAAAACTTTATTTGGAAGTGCTGGATGGAGGATAAAAGGTTTATTCAGATTTAGTCTAGAGCTTTTTTCCTCCTTGCCTGCCCTCTGAAAATCCCCTCAAATTCTTATCAAATATATTTTGGCAATTTTTTCACTGTAATAACCATACTTTCTTTATTACATTTGGGTTTAAAGTGCAAAATAGATCCCATCATCTTTGACACATCTACAGGTCCTTTTTTCTTAATTTATTATTTGCTTATACATTTAGTTCACACACTCTCTTAGTAGAGATACGTTTCCCACTGTAAGCCGCAACATTTCCAACTCCCCACTGTCTGCGGCTGTTATGTCCATGACAATATCTGTGTTTCTGGAGTCACAGCAGCTTGTCTACCTGTGTCCAACTTAAAATTCATAAAAGTTCCATTTCATTTCAAGCTAATATTCCATTCATCTTCTGCAGCCGTGTCCATTGGTCAGAAGGAATTTTTCTGAGCTGGTGATGTTGTTGTCATCTTCTTTGTCCATGCTGTACACACTGCTGGCATATGCTCTCTTGCAAAGCAACATAATCCATTTCAATTTGGCATTTCTTCCCAAATATCAGGCATTATCATTGCTTACACTGATTTTCAGTGCATATCTATACATTATTTTTGTTGACCAGGACTGTCTTTCACTTTCTTTTCCTCTAACATTCTGTATTTCCCCTACCAGCCATAGTGTCACCTCATGTAGCCTCCATAAGACAAAATGCAGCTTCAGTTGCCACTTTCAGGAATATTTTTTTTTTTGGTCACAGATTAATTCTAACTTCTCAAACACTGCTGTGAGTATTTTGCCCAAGATTCTTGTCATTATCTTGTCTCTTACTAAAGACTTTGGACCTCAGGATTGTTGGCCTTAAATGAGTCCTGGACTATGTTTCTCTTTCTTTGAGTCTTGGATTTCTAGATATAAATATAGATAGGTATACATACACATATGCTTGCATTTATATACATATAGGAACATACATATACCACATATGTTCATATATAATATATGCAATATATGCATGCAATGTTAGCAACATATTTTTCTTCTGTGATATTTTTCATCTCTTCCTAGTCATGTCTCCAAAAGAGAGTTAAATGAAAGTCATTAATGAAATGAAAACATGACCTGGCTCTGATCAAAGTGTTGCCAAAACCGAAATTGCATTCTGATTATCTTCTCGTTTGCCAGCACCCGTATCTTGTCAATGGTGAAGTGAGATTTAAACAGTCTTCAATTGTCTACACATATTCAGAGACTTGTAATGTTCCAGCCTTTTTCTCAGGATACTTTCTTAGCTGCTTCTCCTCCTCCTCCTCCTTCTGACTTGTGTCATCCAATAGCCATGCAGAGCCAAAAAGTAAAAGACACCTGCTTTGTTCAGTATCCAAGATTACCTGATGAGCAGCAGACACCACTCCTGCATAACAGCTGGTCTGAACTGGCTCATGCTGAAAGGTACAGCTCCCTGCAGCTCAAACCCCATGGAGCTTCTTGCTTAAGATAAACAGCTGTGATGCTGACATGAGGCCACATGAGGCAGAACTGATTTTCTAGACCCCAGAGCCCAGAAGAGCCAAACACTGTGAGGAATTACCAGCCACCCTTCTCCGAGGTCAGAGCATGATTCCAGGGCCAACAAATGCCTAGTGACTGCTGAGCTCAGACCAGCTCCTTCAGTGTTCAGGATTTTGGAAGATCGCTATATCATGCACTGTATAATTTTTTGTTTCCTCAGATCAGGTGAACTTATAGCCATATCTTCCAGGGACATGAAACAATAGAGCAAATTTGGGTTGGGCTAGAAAAAGCATGAACTTGTAGCTGTAGTCCATCGTGACCAGCCCCAGTCCAAGTGCCAAAGACAGTGGGGAACACCACCATTGCAAAGTGCTGATCGATGAAGGGATTTCCACGAAGTTTCAGGCAGGCTCAGAGCAGGGGATCTGGTAAGTGCCAAGAGCAGACCTGCTGTGGGCAGCGGGGCGCAGCCAAGCCCTGCACCCTCACTGAGGGCTGTGTGACAAGTCGTAGAGCACCAGTTTTGGTTCACAGCATCTCCCTTCCTCACTTTTCTCTGGGCTAACTTGACCTGCTGGCAAGACTTGAAGATTGTGAAGGCCAGTGAAGCCCTGCTTACGTTTGTCCCGCTTTTGTCACAAATGCTGATTTAATGAATAGATGATAAAAGAGATTGTTCAGGCTTAGCCAAATGTTTTCAGAACCAAGTGATTCATGGAAATACTAGTCATTCAATACACAGCCAAAACCATCAGAGCAGTCCCTGTTGACAAGCTAATTAGGGAAGACAATGGAAACATCTGGCCCCTGCAAGAAGACTGCAGCCAAAGGAATTCCTCCTGTGAAGGTTTAAGAGGTGTAACAACACTGGAGAGCATAAAGACAGTGGACAAGTTAGTGCTAATGCAGGGAGTCATACACTGAGCAGTTTGTGAAAGACTCAGAAATACTTGAACACCAGTCCTCAGACTACAAAATCACAGAGATCTTGTCTTGAACAACCCTGATTATAAACCCACTCTGGGCAAGAGCTGCTCTGATGTCTGTCTAGAACTTCCTAAAAGATGTGCCACAAGAACTATGATAAGAATTCACTGACTCCAGAAGACTTATCCTTATTGCAGTGATCATAAAATCCTTGAACTGGAATGGTATTGGGATGGACCTTAAAGATCATCTAGTCCCATCTGCCCCCCTTCCCTCCTCACAAAGGGCAGGGACACCTCCCACTAGACCAGGTTGCACAAGGCCTTGTCCAACTTGGCTTTGAACACTGCCAGGGTTGGGGAATCCACAACCTCTCTGAGCAGCCTGTTTCTGTGCTTCACCACCCTCACAGTAAAAAATTCCTTCTTAATAGCTAACCTGACTTTCCCCTCTTTCAATTTGTGCCCATCAATCCTTGTCCTATTACTACAGTTCCTGATGAAAAGTTCCTCTCCAGTTTCTCTGTAGGTCCCCTTCAGATACTGGAAAGCTGCTATGAGTTCTCCACACAACCTTCTCTTCTCCAGGATGAACAGCCCCAACTTTCTCAGCCTGTCTTCATAGGAGAGGTGCTCCAGTCCTCTTATCAACTTTGTGGCCCTCCTCTGGACTTGCTCCAACTGTTCCATGTCCTTCTTATGTTGGTGACACCAGAACTGTACCCAGTACTCCAGGTGGGGTCTCAGAGAGCAGAGTAGAGGGGTAGAATCACCTCCTTCAACCTGCTAGCCACGCTGCTTTTGGTGCAGCCCAGGATCCATGGGCTTTCTGACACTGACAGCTCATGCTGAGTTTTCCATCAACCATCACCCCCAACTCCTTCCCCGCAGGGCTGCTTTCATCCTCCCACTTTTCTTTAAAACCACTATTTTATCCCTCAGTAAGAAAGGACACATGAGACAATGGGCCTTGAATGATTGTGCTGGGACTAATTCTTTTTTTTTTTTCCATTATTATTTTAAACATATCTGACGTAATATGGGTTTTAGCCTGAGCAGATCTTATTTAATCAAACTTCTCAACAATGTCATTCATAATGATGACAGTCCAGTGGGAGCTTGCAGCATCCTGAATTAAATCAAGTAGAATATAAATATAACCAAGGTATTCTCGAAGTAAATACAACTAAGCAGTTTAAAAATGGCAGCTGGCTTTTGGTTTTTAATTGGGGTGACATTTTCCAAGGCCATTTCTGGGTGAGTTTCATATTCTTTCATTCTCTTCTGCTTTTCCTATTTGTATAATGTTACCAAGGCATATATGAAATACATTTCAAAGTACAGATATCAGCTCATTTACAGCTAATTATAATAGGCAAGTGGTGCAGTAAATGGAACACCCGATTTTCTCCCCTCTTTTTTTTCCTTTCGGTTGAAGCTTTTGTGATGTTCTCCAGGTGACTCCCATGCATAATGTAACACTAGCAATGCTGTTTGCATAATAAGCTATTTTCTACCACAGAAGCAGAAACATTTTATCACTATAGAGAAGGCTTGGATTATGAATACATTTTCATATAAGTTGATTTATGTGAAAATTACCAATAAATGCATTCTAGCCATAAGTAAAATGTTTGTTCCTACTTTAAGGAGTAGTATTATTTGAAACTTAGGGGGAGGGGGAAAGCACATCCCACCAAGGGAAACTACTTCATTAGTATGATTCAAATGTCAGAGCTTGCAGTCACCTTCTGAGGTATGGAGCTCCCCGAGTTTCCTCCAGTGAAGTCAAATGAGAGTGGAAAAAGCTCAGCACTAGATAGAAGTACGCTGCATCTCACGACACTGAACTCCCGGCTCTATGGCATTTAATGCAGTATAAACACTAAAGACTGCACCTTCTGCAGTCTTCACAGCAGTTGTTTGTTGCCCTCTTGTTTCAAAGGCAGCTACATTTTAATATTTTGATGTTTCCTTATTAGTCTTTTTTAAACATTTTTATTTAAATTAGAGCAGCATTGTTAGTAAGACCAACTCTGGAGCCTCACTTCCCTGCCAGTGCTCTAGGAACAGGACTATGAAGCCTCGGTCCAGCCCAGCAAAAGCAGACCAGCACCTCCATGTGCCTGAGTAGACCCTCACCACTCTCATACCCACACTGCAGCAAGTGGAGTAGTGGCACTAAAAAAGCCTCCACATGGCCCTACACCCCTTTCAAGATCAGCACAGGATCACTGCTCACGTTTTTGGTCACAGATGAAATCTGACCTAGATGCATATAAAGCACCAGTCTCAAAACTGACACCCTTGAGACTAAGCTGGTGCCCTTTGAAGGCAGCAAAATAGAGGGCTTTGGATGTGGCCATTTGCATTGGAGGGTATCCCAGAACCAATTAATTGCCATTGCAAGTGCGTTTTTGATGGGCTAGGGTAAAGAGGCATTCCTCGGGAAGTGCTGGACTTGCTCCTATTCAGTGAGGAGCCGTTCCTGCAAAGTACAGTCTGTGAGCAAACCCTGTTCCTCCTGAGCCTGTGGGGACCTCAGCAGAGCTGTCTGGCACAGCAAGGCTATGTCCCAGCAGAGCAGATCAAGCCTCCACCTTTGAAATAATGAATAAACGTACACCTCAATTTTTCAAAGCAATACCCTGCTTAGATCTCCTGCTACTGTAAATCAAGGTGGTTTTATTGACATCAGAGGAGTTCTGCTGGGTTACATGAGCTGAATGCCTGATCCAATGCTGGTGATCAAGATTATTTCTGCTTAATAGATAACTCACTGAAGAAAACTTTTCATACAATATGTCAATTGTTTTCAACCCGACAAAATTAAAAGGCTAACGCTCTAGTTGGAGGAGGATCGACTACTGCAAATGAACAACATATAACATTTTTTGCCTGAAACACTACTCTGTAGTTGTAAACATTGCTTAATGTCATAATTTCCCTGTAGATTTTGTAAACTTCTGCAAAACCACTCTTTGTAGAAATCCATTGATTTCACCTGCATTAAACCAAATAGGTTGGTGTGAATTTTCTTCCAAATACATACTTACTTTTCTAAATGCCTTCCAGTTTTACTAATTAACTTCTCTCCCTATCCCCTGCGGATCTGCCTGCAAGGAAAAGCACTGTTCAGCAAACAGCCTTGAGCACTACACGCCATTCTTCAGTTCAGCAGCTGAGAAAACGCTGTGACTCTTTAGCAGGTGTCACTGAACCTCAGTGGGAAACTGGGCCCTCCACAGCGGGCTCAGCAGTGCTCAGGCTTACATGGCTTGTGGTCCAGCCCTTGTTGATGGCAGGATACACAGTGCACTGTCTTTGTGCGAGATCTGACAACGCTTCTGCCCTGAGTTGCCTCCAGGCAAAATCCTGCATCATTCGTTCCCACACTCTGCTGCTGAGAAGTGTCTGTACCTACCTCTGCTTCTCATTTACGTTTGCTGTTAGGGTCACCTTATAGAGCCCAGCTCACTGTATTTCTCACCAGAGAGAAGGATGCTTTGTATAAAAAGGTAAATTAAACCCTTCTCCTAAGAGGGATATTCCCTGGATACACTCTGATTTCCTACATGACCCGGGCAGCACTTCTGTGCCCTGAAGTCTGCTGCTTAAGTGTCCAGCTCCTCACCATTCACCCAGAAGCACAAGTCAGCCAGCTCCTGCAACTTGTGACCTGTGTTATGTTTTCGGCCCCTCTCAGGCGAGCCTTGCAAGCGACACATTTTGGCTCAGGATCCCTTTTTATGGGATCCCACAAATCCTTGCAAGCCTTTTTATCCCACAAATCCTTGCAAGCCTCTCCTGCATGATGCCCTCTTTGTGCTGTGACTGTGTTGCAGCCTGCTTGGTAGCCCTCTCCACACACCAAGGAGACTGGCTAATAGCTGTAAAGATGCCTTAGCAAAGTTTCTTTCTCTATGAGATTCCTGTCTGTTCTCTGTGCTCTGACGCTCACTGCTGGCACTGGCGCTGCGGCAGCTCCATTGGCCCCAGCTGTGGGTCACTGAGCCAAAATCTCTGACATGATGAAGGAGAGGCCCAGGTTAGCCTACTGCGGACATGTCAGGCTCTCCTAAGCAGAAGGTACCACAAAGAAGTCCTGGATAAATTCCCTCACTTATCACTGAATCTTGGGCTCCCAGCATGAGGAGTCTGGTTCAGCTTCCCTTGTCCTGCTCCTGTGCATAACAAAACTGATGCTAATTCACAAAGTAGCACTGACGCCTCTGTTTTCATATTTTCAATTTAAAAATATTTTAAACTATATCTATTTTACTACCATTAAATACATTTGTTTCTCTTAAGATAGTAACTAGTGTAACTGCTAGAGCATGGATTCAAGAAATTAAACTAATTCATATTCAGATGGGATGGTGTGGAGACTAAAGGTGGAAAGCAAGCTACAGAATAGGGGTATTAGATCATGCATTCTTAGTTACACATTTACTATATCTATAACAGCTCACTTTTCTATTTTAAACCTTACTAAGTGGAGACTATTTAAATGTACTGCTGTAGTAATAAAGAAAAGGTCAACTCAATGTCTCTCTTGGCCATTAATCAATCTTCCCCATATTTTCTAATTATCTTGATTGCCTGATTGAATGAAGCATGGGACACTGATCATCTATATGTTCCTTGGTTATATCTGCTCTTAGCAATATTTTTTTTTTTTGAGGCAAGAGAGGATTTTTTCATGTAGTGACTGTTTTTCAAAAAAGATCGCCAACTTCTTGCTCTGATAACCATCTCCTTTGCTGCCTTATCTCCCAACATTTTCTGTAGCAGTTTTGCAGGCTGTTCCCTATAAAATGCTGAAGTGTCTTTAATCATCTCAGGCAACAATTTTGTGTTGGTGTTTTCCTCTCCTTTTCAGCAATCTGGGATTCCCAGCATCACTCTTTCTCTCTCTCTCTCCCTCTCTCTCTCTGTCTCTCCCCCCTCTCTGATTATGAATTGCAGCTTTTTGTTTTTAGAGAGAGCTTAATGCAATGCAATAACATTCAAACACAGGAACAAATTATAGACATGAAAAGATCAGATTTTTTTATAGTGATAATTCTCTTTTACTCCTGGGTGTCACATATCCATGAGGGACCCCAGAACTTCTCCAAGAGCGGCCAGATAGCTTGTTACCAGGACACTCGGGACTGCACAGCACATCTCCATCCCCAGGTGACAGGGAGGGCCTTGTGGAAAGAGCATGGCAGGGGACAGGCAGCAGGTCACATGCAGCCTGCATAGGTCTAGCCCAGGGACTGAAAATACATGTGACAAATGGCATACAGAAAGGGGCAATTGTGCTCCTCCCATTTGAGCTCTGGGAGATTATTTGGTCTCAGTTCAGCTGCACAGGGTGACAGGAGACCTGCAAGGATGTAAGCGTCATCTTAATTTTTCTGTACTGAATTCATTGGGAGTTTGAGATGCTTGAAGAATGCAAAAGGGGATTCTTTGGAAGTATTTCTCACCCCCTTTGATTATCTCTACAGCTTGACTGAATGAGTCATGCGACCCAGCTTCTTCAGATATCCATTAATGCCAGGCAAACAAAGCATATTCAATACATCACTGTCTTATTGTGAGGTTTGGTTTTTTCCTGTTCATAAATAGTTTAAGAATAAAGGTAATCATTTTCTGAAATCTTTGGCCAGTAATTTGTGCAACTTACACAGAGCCTATGATTTTCTCAAGTACCATATGGTGAGAGCTCTTTTTCTTCAAAGCTGCATCAGCAGGCAGGCAGCCTTCCCAAACTTTCAGTGGCAGGCACCAGCAACCTCTGCACACCTTGAGCCTTGCTAGAACCAGTGTAACTGGTGGTATGATGCTTAGGTGCTCCAGCCACTTCCCAAAAGCCTGGATCAGACTGAACTTCTGCAGCATGATATAAAATTGGAACTGGAATATTGCTGGGCAAGTGTTCTCCTATTTTTCCTGCTGTGAATGCTGCTACTGACAGACAACTCCAACTCTTAACATCCCCATTCTTTACACACTGACACCCCCAAAATCAGGGTAATTTCCCCAGCAGCTCTGGGGCAGTGGGCTGAAGCTGGGGAAACCTAAGCCACTGCATTCCCCAGTGCAACACCAGGATCTCCAAACCTGGGCTGAGCCAGCTAGCACCCTTCCAAAGCAGATACCTCCTTGGGTCCCGAAAGAGGTCAGTTGAGATTGCTGGAGCGTCACACTCATTTCTCCTCCACTTGTGTGTACTTTAATGGCAGAAAGGACCCACAATAATGCCTGAGTAGCTCCTGCTACCCAGCATATCCTAAGTCTTGGTGCTTCCCCGCACTGCACATTAACCATGCAGCAGATGTACATATATCTCTGGCCTGAAGATCTAGAGAGCCTGGAAATGTGATTTTCTTTCTTTTCTTCCCTTTTTTTTTTTTTGGAGCATTTTGTTGGAGCCAGCTACTGATTTTATACATTGCAGAGCCACAGTGGCAGCACCTGCAATATCTTGGTAGATGTCACCCCTGGCAAATGGTGCACTCTACTAGAAATAAACAGTACAGCCAGGTGACCATGGGTTAAGGGACATTACTGTTATCTGACTCTGTCTTATTTCCTAGGCTTCCAAAGACAACACAGCAGTGATAAATGAAACAGTACCCCCAATAGAGAATTACTAGCTGCAAAATTACAAACTTTAGATTCAGTAATAGTACATTCAGGCAATATTTACATGACAAATAAGAAAAACCTCTGACAGAAGAATCTTTCATGTACTTGTCTGGTTTTATCACTCAGCTCACAGTTTTATCTTGCATTTAATCATATTGCCCTTCATGTGCCATCCAGTAGCCAAAGTACTAAAATATCCTTAATCTCTCTGTATCTCATTACAACGTGAGACTATGGTTTTGCAAAACTTTCTGTTAAGTATGATATATCTCAGCTGCATAAAGTATATGTTCAAAATTCATACAGTACATGGAACAGCACTAAAAATTCTAGGACTATCTTAAAAGCAGAAGAACTGGATAAAATTATGCAGAAAATAGAGTGATGGTAGGTAAAGTGTTATTAATAGATCATAAAGACAAATGAAAAATATCAAATGCAATTTCATTTAATAAAGAACACAGAGAAATATATATCAGTAGGTCTGATGGCGTAAGACTTGCTTTGAAGGTTGTATCCTTCCATCCTTAGAGGTGGGCTCCATGACATCTGCTTAGGGCAAGTACAATTGAAGAGAAATCACTTTGTTTTTAATATCTAAATCTGTAGTCAGTATGACATAATGTATTTTCAGACCAGAAGAACATGATACAATAAGTCAACAAGATTCATAGAGATTGTTATTTACTCAATTAAATCCTTATCAGCTTTAGATCATAGACATTCAGCACCACAGAGCACTAGGTCCTTAACTGCACGTGGTTGTTGTCACACCTTGGTGTTAAAATTATTCATCACCTGTCTGCATTTACAAATGGAAATCCCTTTAGAGAAAAGTGTGAATGATGTTGTTGTTATTGTTGTTGTTATTATTATTACTATTATTATTGCTATTATTTTAGCCTCATCTTGATGAGGTTTTACACTCTGAAGAGTATCAAGTGACATTGTGGAAGTCTGGAAATCTCTAGAATTACTGAATATGGGATGTTGTATTATACTGCAAATAGCTGGCAATTTATTAGTTACACATTCCATTTAACTACACCAGTTTCTGTGTATTTTAAGATCTCTGCTTTTAAGTCTCTCTAAGACCCCTGTTGTTTCAATTACTTATCGCTGTGGCCCGAGGTATCATTACTGTGCTGAGGATAATAAACAACTCCTCCTATTTCTGCTGCCGGAGCTGTGACTAACTTAGCACGATCAAGAAGCAGCATAGGATGGAGAAGTAAGTGCCATATGGTAGGCGGTTGATCCTAAACCGTATTCTGCTCTGCCAGCTTTGTTACGTGGTCTGGGGCAAACCTCTGAACCTTACTTTTTGGGAGAGCTGAGCACTATATCAGCCCACAACATATATTGACTACACAAGATCAGATAGCGGTTTTGAAATCATATATCCTCTGCCATTTCTTTGCTGTAATAGGGTTGAGGTCTGTTGTTAGGAATAGCAGGAGTCTGTTTAATACAGCAAATCTAGAAACACAGCATTGAAGGACTAAGCATCAGAGCCATTCCATTTGCATTACAGCATGGAGCTGGATGTCAGTGCATGTTCTGATGGGGGTAGCTTTAGCACTCAGTGTCTGAGATGTTTGTCTTCTCACAAGAAGTCACAATGCTTTACTGAGTATCGGTTTTGACAACTATCCCACAACCCTAATGTTCCCTTTAAAGTTTGGATACAGTTTCACCTGGTTCTTCCTGTGAATGTCTTATTAATATTCTCTCCATAGCGTATTTGTATATTCTCTGACCAGGTACTAACATTTGACTAATTTAAAACAGAGTTTAAGTCATGTAACCTCTGCTAACTTGTTATAACCAGGTTCGTCCTGTTGATTAAAAAAGTCTTCATTTACAAAAACTTTGTCAGCCCTGAAGAGTGTTGTAGTTCAGAGTTATCTCAGCTGTGTTTTTGCATCATCTAACTTAAGTCAGTTTTAACAGCAAAGAATTATGTCATCTTTTATTTGCTTGCAATGCCTCCGTAGTTACATATTAAGAGCTTTTTCCTTTATAGAATAGTAGAAAAAACACTCTCTAAACTCAAAGTTCATACAGAATCCTGCTGTTACCATTCTTGCAATCGTCTTTCAGCTAATTTATTTCCCTTAAGCCTAACGTTACAGAGAAAAACTGCTTTGCAAACATTTAATGGCTTCTATCAGTCTGAAAAAATGAATCCATAAGTTCCTGCCTCTTTAAGTATCTTTTTTTCCTCCACTGATACTCAAAAGAAGCAGTCTCTGGTTGCTTTCTCCTGAAGGTGGGAGACTGTGAGGTCTCAGGCATTTGAACATGGCTTCTTTTTCAGGGGTTTTGTGGACAGATCAACTTGCAGACTTGCTGACCTAAAAGTGGATTTACCATCCAAAAAAACCCTGACACTTCAATAAGAAGGTTCAAAATACATCTCCAATGCTCCTCTATCTGTGTCCAAGTATGGCCAAGGTTTGATCATACTGCCGGTACTCCATCTTCCACCAACAACTCTGAAAAGAAACTGTCATACTGCTGGCTCAGGTGTGTAGACTTTTCAGGGTGCTGGGAAGACACACAGCTGTGAAAGATTCCGTCTGCAGCTGCCTTTAAACTTGCTCCACCCATGGATTTGCCATCACAGCAACTATTCTAGCCCAAATGTCTTTGTGCTGTATTCCTGTGCTGTTGTCATCTGCCAGGCAGGTGCAAAATCCTGCACATGACAGGGCACAAGTATAATGGAACAGAGCAGGGAACAGGCACCAGAGGCAAATCCTGGAAAACAGAGCTGCGTCCAACCATGTCAGCCCTTCAGGACAGCTGTCCTCCACAAATCTGGCCCTGGATGGAATATCAGCCAGCACAGATGAGTTTTTAATACCTCCAGGTATTATATTTTGGAAGGAAATTCTCTTTACAAGATAGGAAGAGTCCACAGAGAACTCATACAGGTCCCCATGGATGGACTGTGAGCAGAGCAAGGCTGCCATGATCTCCAGAGACAGTAGATGCTGGTAGCTGGGTCTATTGCAAAGATAAAAAGATTGATGGCTTCTCATCTATCCATTGGTGAAATGGTTAGTCCCCAGTTTGGAGGAAAAAAAGAGAAATATTTCTGAAACTTAAACAGAGAGACAAGGGTTGTTTACACTCTCTGCATTAAAGATGTGCAACAGGATGAAGTTACCTTCCCCAGTGTTGAGGGTGTTGTGCAGTGATTTGTTCCAGTGCAAAGTGTTTATACAATGCTTGTATTTTATAACCCTACACATAAATGGCAAAACAACCCCTCCTCAAATTAGTAATGACCTTTTTTCAGCATAGAGGTAAGTAATGGGGCAGCTGTATATGGTCAACACTTTAGTTCATGTCCTTACAAGATTGTAGTTGTCCTGTCACATTTACTTTTCCCCTCCCTGCTTGAAAATTCTATTGTATGAGTCACTGTAGCATGGCAGATGTAAACATCAAGCGTAGTTTTCCCCACGTACAGAAAGCTCCTCCCTCAGTAAAAACTGAACACCTTTTTTTATTTTGCCTCACCCAGATATAATCTTGAGGTGTTACATATAGAGCTGCATTTTTGAAAGTTACAGACATTTTACAAAATAAAAAATGAAGAATTCAGGTCTTTTAAAGTGAAAATCGGCACTATTTTTATGTTGCTTTATCTGCAAAGGCATGAAGAACCTTAGACTTCAGAGGGTGTAAAAATCGTCACTAACATATTATATAAAGTATCATTTGTTTCCTAAAAATAACATTTGTATATGCTAAATCTTCTAATTGTAGACTGTTTGGTGTTAATTATACATAATACCTTGCTATCTGTCAAGATTTCCTCAAAATCTAATTCCCAGAACTAATATTTCATGATCTTCAGTTATGTAAAACTTTGGGACTTTAGACCCAAAGAAGAGTAAAATAACAGACCTTAAACCTCCAGTGGAGCAACACTGTCATTTCAGGCCTGTCAGGGAGTGAAGGAAGGACTGTTCTGCACTTTGGGAAAAGAGAGGACCATTTCTTTTGCAACCCAGTGAGTTTTTAGCAACAATTGTTTAAAGAACCTCATTAGCATAATAAAAAGGCTCTTGGTAGAAATGAATTAGCAGTCACAGTGCAAGTGAAGGAGGCAGATAATATATACAAGGTAAATGGAATTGATTGTGGATATGGTCGATCACATGGCTGTCATCTTCACCTGCTTTTTGTCTGACATACACTCCCATGTCAGAGGAACACAGCCCCACTTCAGTTTCGTGCTTTGTGTGGGAATGCAGCCTGTACCTGGAGAGTGTGTCAGTTCCTGTGTCCCTTTGGGCATCTCTGCTCCAGAGCTCCCAGGGTTGCTCACCATCACTGGCTGGCTGCCCACCAAGGGCACCCCATCCCAGCCAGCAGTGGATTGCAACAATCTCACAATCAGCACCTGCCACTAGAGTCAGGGAGAGAAGGCACTGAGGTACAGATATATATGCCTCAAACAGCTGAGAAACGTCGAGGAGGATTCAGCTGTCCTCCACTCCGTGCTTAAAACACCCAGTTCTACAGATCTAAGGCGAGATCCTGCTTGAGCGTGGAGCAGTGAACAGGAACAGAGTCTCACAGGGACAGTCCTGCAAAATTTTTAGGCTGGGTTATTGACATGCACAGAAGCATCTCCAGTAAGGAGCAGTTCTGAGGATGGGGTTCTCAGCTGGTGAACAGACCAAGGAGTCACACTTACCTCTCCTTTCCCTGTGGCAGGGATCCCAAATGTTAAGTATTATTGTCATCATCATCATCATCATCATTAGTTTGTATGGAAACACTGGTAACTGCAATGCTTTGAAAGCGTGGTTAGCAGTGGTTGGTTGGAGAAAGAACACAAGAAAAATTAAATGAGCCCTTCGCAGGTAGATCCTCCCAGCTCCTGGTCACCAACAATTTAGTGACTTCTTGGCACAGGCAGTGTACCTGTAGCTCACATCTAATAGTTAGGCACAGCCCTATGGTCTATACATTTCTCTGATGTCTTTTGGATGCATTATAGTTTTGGTCTTCTCAGAGTCTACGGTGCTGAGTCCATGCGTGTGGCATGTAAAAAAAGTGTGTTTTAAACTTGGTAGTTGAATGAGTGGTCCCCAGCTTTTACAGTTGAAGGAGTACTGAATCATCATTCTTCATTCACCTTTCCCACATCAGTCATTCTTTTATAAACCCTTGTTATAACCCTTTTCAGGTATCCCTTCTCCAGACTGACAAGTCTATGTTTATTTGAAGTCTTCTTACATGAAGGTGAAGCTGAAGCCTCCCTAATGCACCTCACACTTTGCAAAATGAAAAAAAATGTAGATATTATACTGTATAATCTGAGAAATAATATTTGATCATGTAATTAGACTGTATCATAGGCAAATGCACTAGGGAACAGAGTTAATGTTGCATGTACAACCTTAATTTTATTTCTTGACTTTTAAATGCCGAACTAGGCAACTTTAACATTTTCTTAATGCAATTTTTGTATGGAATATTATATAGGCTATTACATATGCATGCATCTTGAAATATGGAATACATTAGGCTGTGGCATACAGATTATGGCACACACATCTGAGTACTAGATGTTGGCACTAGTCTTGACTGGCACCAGCTCAAAGTTACACAGGTCATTTCAGAGTGGGGGTCTCAATACTTTTGAGTGTCACTGCCCTCTTGTTTATTTGGTATTTTCTGTAAGTCTTACACAAGAGTGTTACAGAGAATTAGCTTGAGAAGTATTTTTTTTTAATGGATTGATGATACTTTTTACAACTTCCTTTTTTACAAAGCTAGCCTTATTTGAATATTTAGGCTTCAGCAACTTAAGAGAAAAAGTATGTCATAAGAAGCTTTAAAAATTATGAAAACGTACAAGAATACTATAAAAACATAAAATAATTTTCCAAACATAATAACACCATGGCTTTACTTCCTGATCTCTGCAGACCTCCCTGGATATGAAGACATTACAATCGAAAGCTAAGAATTTCTCCTTTCAAGTGGTAAGTGTAAGAAGTCCTTTTCTAGCTACAAAGGGCTATAAGATGACTAACTTCAAGGCTGACTTGTAAAGGATTAGACCCTGTCCTTTCTCCATCTTGTTCCACACTGTAATGTCAGGGTATCTCTGAAGCTATATGGCAATTTTAGAGGTTAGAAGAAATCCTTTGCAAAGACAGAGTACTGAAAAAACTGCAGGGTAGACATTTGGATAAACCAGAATATAGGAATGATTGATGTAGCTCACCTAAATAATTCAATATTCAGTCATCAAATGAAAAATAAAATACACCATACATGCATTGTCATGAGTGACACAAAAATGTACCGTTGGACATAGGGTTTTATTTCCCTGGTCAAAAACACCTAATACATGTCAGGATTACAAAAGTTTAATACCATATGACAAGAGCAAGATATCTACTGTCTTCTGAGGTCACTCTTGAAGAATGTCACCATGGACTGGATGGAATGTACCACTAATAAATCACAGCAATGTTCTTCCAAGAGACTAAGTGATTTTTGAAAAGGGCAAAAAAATCAAATAACATATTCAGCTAACAGGATTTGATCAGCCGATCTTCTAGTGCATATTAAAAGAGCTGATCTGATGAATAAATTATTCAGTGGAAGCAGGCAAAATTAACAAATTATGTATTTGCTGAACAACAGCTAAACCATTCAGCACATATATAATTAAATATTTATTCATACATATTTATAAATAGTTGTTACACATTTTTTTTGTTTCATCCAGGTGAATAAAAACTCTGAACTCTTTTTCTTTCTTCTGAGGGAAACGGAAAGAGCCTGTCTTCAGAAAGCTTGATCTTAGGTCAGCATCTCATTGAAGCCAGCTTCATTTGCATTTTTAATCTATGTAAGCGAACATGTGAAATCTTAAATGCGTAAACGTCAGGTTTTATTATTTAGTTTTCCAGTTTTCTGGATGCAAATGTGTCTGTCTGCAAGTCTGCAATTGTAAAGAAAGAAAGGATATGTCTGTGCTCATGCTTTGGTTAGATATACTGGGGCAATGGATTTTCTTTCGAACCTGGACAGCTATCTTTTTTGATACCTGGGTTTTCCAGAAGCCACAGTATCTTGCTTTCATACATATATATAGTTAGAAAACAACAATAACTTTGGAAATCATGGTCTACTCCATCATTAATAGAGCTGAGCAGAGGGATTTTTTCCCATCAAAAGAAAATTACAGTAACCATAGTATTAAAAAATAAAAGTGGTTGAAGAAGTATAGAGACAAAAAAAGAAAAAAAACCCACAAGCCTTTTCTTCTTAACGAGCTAAGGTCTACATAAGTGAAATGGTTGTTTGTGGAGGGGCAGCAAGAAATACAGTCTTCCTTGCTTCCTTGAAGAGCCACTCTTCTACCAGCTGGGAAGATTTTCATAAACTTTTAAATGTTAGTCCAGATCAAAATAATGTAAGTTATCTAAATTCTGATCTTGTCTATTCTACATAAGGATGGAAGAACCAGCATCAAACCCAGTAGATACTTCCAAGGAGAGTGGCTGATATAAGACTTCCTCAATTTAAAATTAGAATTCAGAGACAGAGCATTAGCTAAAGTTAACTCTCACCTCTCTGTTGATATCAATGGGCAAGTTCTTCTGTTGTAGGTCACAAAGTCATTGTCATATAGCAAAGAAACAAAAATATAATAATGAGGATGCTCAGGATATAAAGAGATTCTTGTGATAGAGTAATCACAAAAGTAAAGCTGATGGATGCTCACAGTATTCTCATATTATTATCTGAGACAACCACAGACATCTCATCAATTTTTTTTCCCATATCCTTTACATTTAAACAAATAAAAGCATACATTTTTACAGAAGGTTGCTTATTTGAAGTGTTATTTTGGATGTCTTTTGGTAGCAACTCATCTGTGTGTGGAGAGACAGAGGTGGGTGATGTACCAGGTGAATTCCAGCCTCTGCAAATACAGTATCTGTGCATTTAGCGTTGAGCAAACCCGGTTTAATCTGGATTTTTTTCCCTAAGCAAATGTAGCTTGTGGTGGACACATTCCCAAGCAAAAAGACTTGCAGGGTGATGGAATTCTTTCTCACTTGAAACTGCAGCTGTCTCCTGGCCCTACTTCCACAAAATTTTGCCTTTATGTGCTGTTGCATTTTTTTCTCCCCATTTCTATTAATGTGGAATTCAATTCAGTTTATGTTTAAAAGATTTTGTAACCACTCACAACTGAGCCATTTTGCGAGGCACAAGTCAGTGTGCAACTGAGGTCTCAGGAAACTCCAGGTTTTGCCCATCACTTTCCTCTTTTCTGGACTGTAAGAAATTGTTTTGCCCCCAGCTTTTTAGGATTTCCCACAGGATTACTAGGGCTACTTCTACATGATTACTAATGTAGAGGAAGCCCTTCGTTTCAGTTCCATGAAGTGGTTGAACACTGCACTTAAGAATGCAGAGAAATTGTTGTCATTATTTCATGTAAGTTTTAGGGGCTGCCTGAGAGTGGGATAGCGATGAAGAAAAATGCAGGGAAGAATTTGCATCCTTCAGTTCCCAGGCTCTCTTTAAAGATGGGAAAGACATCTAATATGAGCTGAAGCTTTACTTCAGCAAAGAATCATGTGTCATTCTCATGCCTCCATCACTGCTGGTGTCTTCAGACATCTTTCCGGCCTGTGTTTTTCATCAGATTAAGCTGAGTTGACTCTGCTCGGTAGACACCACAAGGCTGATCATGTGTATCCTGTTGTGCTTAAACCACAGTCAGGTTCCCCATCTAGATGAGTTTAAGGAAGATTTTGTGTCCAGCTGTTTTCCTCTGTCCATCCCATCTGTGTTTTCATTGTAACTGATGTGCACAGCTTGCTTGACAAAATTTGACCATATTTTTGAACAGCTGCCAAGCTATGTGAGTGCTGGGCCCAAGTGTAAAACTTCAGTGCAAAATATCAGTGAAGTCTCTGCTTGGGGAAATCAATGTTTTCTACTCTAATTGAGTCCTAGCTCACTGTGACTTCTGACCTGCAAGGACCACCTTTTTGCAAGCCTGGACAACAGATATTGGAAAGTACATGAAGGGCAGGAACCAGCTGGACCAGCGAGAATCACACAGGTTTAGTCAAGAAGCTGGGTCCCAGCCTGCAGAACACCAGCTCTGCCTTTAGGTGCACAGCCAGCAGACCTCTCAAGATGCTGGTCTCAAAATGCCAAGTGCTGCAAAATGAGGACTAAGCGTTGCAAAGAGCAGCTATGCATTATAGAGCAATTCTACATTATATGGTGAGGGCCAAGACCAAGAGAGAGCACCAAGCTTGGGGAAGGGCTAGGGCAAGAGCTAAAGCTCCAGAAAGGTGAAACTATTCTAAAACACTCCAACATAGACAGTGAAGATGTTTTACGGCAGGTGGATGTTTGGACTATGCTATGTCATTTGTTTTATCCATGATGTATTTCTAAAAACTTCATAGCAACAAGTATCCTACACTGTTTCTCCCTGCTTGAAACTGCTATATGTAAGCTATCTTTAATTAAAACAAGCTTTTCCATGTGTCCACAATTGATTCCTTAAAATATTAATAATTTTCCCTACATTGGGTATCAGAGCCATTACTTTTTCCTGTGTATCCTTTAACTATATTTAAATAATTCATTTATCCATTTTCCAGCCCTCGGGGAGACTTGGGGTTTCTTTTACAGCATGTGATCCCATTTAAAACAGACGATATTTCCTCCTCTTAAAGTTATAGGATATTTTCTTTCTTTCCAGTGTTTACTCAGCATAACAAACCAGTTAGCAACCATTTTATTAAGACACAAATGTAGCATGGAAATATGTGTCTGCCTGTGTATAAATGCCCTTTCCACTGCTCATCAATCTTGCGCTAATTAGAAAGACAAAAATATTTAAAACCAATTAATGTCACTGAGAAACATTCCAGTAATTCTCAAAATACAATGTAACCATGATAGATACATTTCAATTATTTCAAAGCGTTTTTGCAGAGCACTGAGTAAGCATAAGGAGAAAGAAGGGTCTAAAAGCTGCACTGCTTGGCTGATGAATCTCTGACATAGCATGTGGATTAAGGTTTAAGTGAGACCAGCAGTTCACATTCTCCCTCAAAAAGCTCCTGAGTCACCTGATTAAAGTGCAACCTTGACAAATATGCACAGCGTTTTCTCTCACAGTTGGAATCACCAAAGAGGCTAAAAACAGCACCGTGCACTGCATAATCTCTAACCTCAGGGGACAACAAAAACAGAGAATTGCTGTGTCAATCTCATTTCCTTGTTAGGCTCATTATCATAAATGCAGGTCTTTGGTTTTGAATGCCACACTTCAACAACATTTACCTATCAACAGCTGCTGAAATATTGAATTCCACAGTCATCTTTTCCTTTTGATGCTTTCCCTTTTGTTTCTTTATCCATAAACATGAGCAAAAGAGCTAAGCCTAAATTAACTAGCCAGGGTTAAATGTTTAGGGCAGCAAATTATTGCTAGCCTGCTTGCAGAGTGGTTTAGATTACAGAGGAGAGTTGCCAATCTCAGCTCTCATCATGCACTCCAAATGTGCAGAGCAATATTGGCAGTTCATGGCCAAATCCTGCATGCTGTAGTTATCACAGGAGCACTGCTCCCATGAATAAATGGAGCAAGATTTAGCCTCTGCTCAGAAGATAGAGATGAATCACACTTTTATTCTTTGAGTACCTCACAGTACCTGCAACACAGGCATGTTCAGTGATTGATAGCCTGTGTCTAGATTGGGTATTTTTCTATATACTGACAAATATTCTCTTTGCGATGATTTCTAGGAGCAGAGGAGTATCTACTGCAGCAATGTTGGGTTTCTTATTTTTCATTGTGACCATTCTCTTTGTTTTGATTAGGTTTTTTTCTGAGGGTCAGTTACTTCCCATCATTTTTCCACTCAGAGTGCTCTGCAATAATCCTGTTACAGATCTCCAGCCCTTCGTGTCAGTGAAACAGTGAAAACTTGCATGAGTAAACAGGTAGGGAAAGACACAACCTTCTCTTCAGGGTCAAACCCCAAGTCATGGCACAGTCTAAGGGAAATGAAGGTGTTTGGCTTTCTGAAAATGAGCTGCTGGTATCAGCTAAGGTTTTTGGTCTTTTTTTAGCTGATGAAGGTAAAGGCTATGTGTTAACTGTTTTCATCCAGTGTGTAACCAAACTGGAGCTGTAATTGAGAGTTAAATGTTTGGTTAATAATAATTTCATGACTACATGCTGAGACCACAGGGGAGCTGTAGGCTGTGCTGCACCGAGCAGCCTTGGAAAAGGGCAGCCCAACACCGCTCACAGCGACATCTCCCAGTACTTTGAGACCATTTGCCAGTCTAGGACCATGCTCCTCAACTCCAAAGGCACGTAGTCCTCCTGCAAGAGTGACTGCATAACTGTACAGAGCTCAGGAGCAAAATGTGTTTCCTTAAAAAAGGGCATTCCACAAAGGAAAAGGTGGCACCACCAGGATTAAACACTTCTACATCACAGGACTGGCCTGCAGGAGCCCATCGGATTACGCACAAAACACAGTCTTTTGGCCATAACACCAGACTCCCTCGTCTGAAACTCAGGGGAAATCATAAAAGGAAAGGTGGGGAGATACCAACACATTTTTTAGGTCTGCATACCCAAAAGAATCACTGAAAGCAAAGTAGAGGAAAAGCCAAGCTTTCCCAAAAACAACTAAAGTGATATTTTGGTAGTGATGGGCACTGTCAAAAACCTCAGCAGAAAGAAGTTCAGTGCCTATTCCGTTTTCCTCACAGATGAGGTCCCCGCCTCGTTTCAGTGGCTTTGAGCCCCATTTAACTCCAAACCTGCTTCTCTCGTCCTGTCCATGGAGAGCCAGCATCTGTCCAATAATCTGCCTGGATCCCTGGACCCTCTGCTTGGAGGACATGACCTGTCACCCCCGGTTTTCTCCATCTGTACAGGACTCATGTTAGGCAAGGGTTATTTCCTCCACAAGGAGCTGAGGGGTAGGCATCTACGCCAAAGAGTAGTGAGCTCTATGAATATAGCTGACACCTGAGAAAGTAATTTTGGGTTGTTTATTTGAATCTATTAAGAGCCTAATACTAACTTTATACAATTTTAGTACTGACCTCCAATAGCTGATGTGGCAGAGGCCAGTCAGATGAGACAAGGCAGAGGACATATGTAATTTTCGAGTGGGAACAGTTTCTCTCACACATATTTCCAGTCTTTCTTTTGCATTACAGTACTTTTTTTTTTTTTTTTTAAGCACAAGTGATCAGACTCAGGAAACAAAGAGACTTATGATTGATTTTGCTTAGGTAAAACAGCGATTTCTATTACACTGGCCTTTACTTTGGCTGCTACAAGGAATCAATTTATTCTACTTGTCAAAAAAATCAAAACCAAAACCAGCCCAGGTCCTGGTATACCCTGCATGAAAAGAATGCCTGGCTTGTAGAACTTAGCTCCACTTTTCTGCAGTAGATGGGTTGAAGTCTGCAGGAGTTAATTACCATCAGTAGAGAAGGGCTGCTTTTCATTTCCAGCAAGCCCAACTCTGACTAAATAAAAAAAGCTGAAATGGGAGATCGATGACCACAATAAGTGGCCCAAACTCCACGTGATGACAGAGGAATCATTTCCCACTGCCACCACTTAAATACAGCTAAGGTGTTCTGCAATTTTACTTCCACAAGCCAGAGGGTTTCTTGTAATCCTGATAAATTATAGCAACAGAAGCAGGAGAGAAGTAGGACAGAAGAAGGGAAATGTTAATACAAAATATAAAATTGCCTCGCAGAAAAGAATGGGGAGAGCAAGTGAGCAGTTGGTTATCGTTTATTTTTCTTCAACATATCATTCGGTTTCAGCTGTCTCCCATTTCACCCACATCTCCACCATTTCTCAGGAACGTCTCTCGATGGCATCTCATTCTCCTCCTGTCTTTCACCATCGTTTCATTATTTCTTAACTGTCCCTGAAAGAGCCCGGGCAGGCGACGGGGGGAATGTGAGCGGGGGAAGCGGGACCAGCTTGCGCCCCACGCGTCCGCCCCATTTAAGCAGTTTGGAAAAAGCGGACGCGGGGCGTTGCAAATAATGTTAAATGTGATTAATCTCCCAGATTCCTGGAAATCTGACATGCACGAGTTACAGCGAAACCTCTTTTATTTCGCCATGAAACGCTTTTGCATAATGAGAAAGAAAATGTCCTCTGTGCCCTAATCAACTCTGACAGGTCCTGGACTCCCAAATACTTTTATTTATGGCATTATTTATTTCACCCCTAATAACCGGGGAGGCGGGCCCGCGGCTCGCTCCGTGCGGGGAGAGGAAGAGAGGGAGGGAGGGATGGCCGGCGGGCGGCGGGGCTCGGCGCCCGGCCGAGGGGACACAAAGTTTTTGCGGCGGCCGTCGGTCGGCGGGGCGGGGCGGGGCGGTGTCGCAGCCCGCGGCCCCCTCGGGCCGGGCGGGGCCGGACAGGGCCGAACGGAGNCCGCGGGGGGGGTGCCGGGGGCGGTGGCGGCCCCAACAGCGCCCGCCTCCCCACCCCGCTGCCATTAGCAGAGATTACCCTAAACACTTGCCGGTCGCCGCCCGTCTCCCTCCAGGCATTGG
>VZTE01004968.1:0-15259 GCA_013397775.1 Eulacestoma nigropectus | reverse complement strand
TGCGCACCTGCGGGAGGGAGCTGCTGCCGCCGGTGCCGGGGCGGGGGCGGACGGAGGGAGCCCCGGGCCGGCCGCTCTGCTCAGCCCCGCTCCGCTCCGCCGGGGAGGGCGGCAGGCTGGGGCCGGCTACCGGAGGAGCTGCTGGTAATGGAGAGGCTGCTGATAGAGAGGGGGTGATTTTAACAGAAAGAAAATAGATCGGCTGCTTGCCTGCACCGTTTTCATAAGATGCAGTGACAAACAGGAGATGGAATTGGTTTTTATTTTTTTTCTTTAAAGGTGTAAGATACCGAGATGCTGAACGCGTATCTTTCCTCTGGTGATGGCTTGGAGTTAAAAACCACGTAGATCTTGATATGCAACCTAAATTTGGCATCAGGAAATGGGAAATTGCATCTTTAAGCAGAGTACAATCAAAAATGAATTACAATAAATCCTATATAATTGCATAGGTCATTCTCTTTAATGAGATTTTATTAACCTGACTGTCAAGCTTTTGAGTCAGGCAGATATTTTATCTTCTTCAACTGATAAAAGTGTCAGCTATAAACCACCATATAAATATTCATAAATCTACACATCTGTGGCAGCCTATCAGCATCATTCTTTTGGACATTAAAAGCATTCTAATTACTTTCTGTCTAGCAGAGCTGAAATGCTCCCTGTTATAGTATGTGCTTGGCAGGCATGATTGCTTTTGTTTGCCATCACAAATAGCAGCATCCTATTTTATATACTGATGGTCCAGAATATATTCAGGGTTTGACTGAGCAGGATGAATATTATGAAGCACCATCTGGTTTTGATAACATCGGGTATATTAACTCATCTGTTAATTTTTGACACATCATTGATTTATTTATTTAGAAAAATTGGATCCTGTTTTGGTATGTTGCTGTTTGCTTTTGTAACAAATGTGATGACATTTCCTTACTAAACAGGGAGATACACTAGTTAATAGGGTATGTGGCTATGTTTTAATGCCTGTTGTCGCTTAGAAGTAGCCTTGTGCTGAATGAATTTAGCATGTCTTGTTACAAATAATTCAAGTAGTTCACAAAAAAAGTTGAACGCTTGAATAGATTATCCGAAGAATTCACATCTCCAGGGCATGGTTCTGTGATCCGTGGCAGAAGGTCATCTTTTTTCATGAAATTGCTTCTTATATGAAATGCCCAAATGGTGGTATTTAAGTATTCTTTGTGGCCCACAATCGAAACACTGATGATAAATGTGACAGTTACATTTCTTTACAGAAGCAGATTATGCCATGGAAAACATTCAGCTGTCTGGTAGATGATATATGAGGCCATATTCACAGCAAAGCCCTCTGGGCTTTGATGAGCAGAAGTTTGGACTTTCTTCTTCCTGTGTACATTGTACTAACCAGGCACTAGAGCAGGCTTCAGAGCTTGTCCTTGATTCAGTCCTATGCTAAAGAAAGAGACAGTGAAGGAACTGCCATTCGTGCACCAAAGTTCTTTGAAGTCCTGTCCCTCCAACTGCGCATCCAGGCTTTACTTAAGGTTCCTATATGGGTTCCGACTTACCCTTTGCTCAGACTTAAGTACCGAGAGAAACAACAGGAGAAAACAGACCAGGAACTTGATACAGTGTGTACAAGTGGTGTTTTGCACGAGTTGTTACCAGAGGCTGATAGTTGTTACCAGAGATGGCCCACGAAGTTGATAAGGGGACTGGAGCACCTCCCTATGAAGACAGGCTGAGAAAGTGGGGGCTGTTCAGCCTGGATAAGAGAAGGCTGTGTGGAGACCCCATAGCAGCCTTCCAATATCTTAGAAGGGCCCACAAAGAAGCTGTAGAGGGACGCTTCAAGAGGAACTGAAGTGACAGGACAAGGAGTAATGGGTTCAAACTGGAAGATGGGAAATTTAGGTTAGATATACGGAAATTTTTTTTTTACTGTGAGTGTGGTGAGGCACTGGAACAGGTTGCCCAGAGAAGCTGTGGATGCCCCATCCCTGGCAGTGTTCAAGGCCAGGTTGGATGGGTGTCTGAGTAACCTGGTCTAGCGGGAGGTGTCTCTGCCCACAGCAAGGGGTTTGGAACTAGATGAACTGTAAGGCCCCTTCCAACCCAAAATATTCTGTGATTCTATAAAGCAATAGGCAAGGTTTAGGTCTCCTGGGTATTTTAATCCCAGAGGTAGGGATGCTTTGCTGAGCTGTGTGCCTATCCTTCCTGCTTAGTGAAGTAACACCATGCGCTTTGTGCTTGGGAGCCGTAGCACCACTCAGATGAGCAGGGAGCTAGCTGGGACCCCAGAGCTGTATGTATGTGAACTACTTCCATTGTCCAGAGGCTTGAAATTCTCTTAACTAATGTGTGAGCCCATTTAATAGCTCAGGCTGCCTCTGGGGAAGCAGAGCCCTGGGTTTTGCCCCTGGAGAGTGGGAGCATTTGCATGTGCTCTGTGCGCAGTCGCCTTGTACTTTGGCCAGCAAAGTCTCTGGGCTCCCCACAGCAGCGAGGAGAATAGACCCATAACACCTCTTAGCCACAGGTTCATCTCAAGTGGTGGGTGTTGTAGGGAGGGACAGATCGTCCCCTTAGCAGGTGTCCAGCTGCATGTGCATTCTCCACAAAGCAGTCATCATCCATGATGCGTACAGTTTTCCCACTTAGTTTATCCTCAGCACCTGGCAGGTGCTTACTTGAATAAAGGGGTGGAGTGTTGTAGGTCAGTTTTGTAGGGACACCTGTTTCCTAAGTTCAGTTTCAGAGATATCCCTCTTTTTGCTGATACCTTTTCACTTGTGCAGGCAACAGTGGGCAAATAGCTAGTAAAACACCACTCCTGGGATGCCTAACTCTGTGCCAGCAACTTAAACACTTAATGCAGTTGATTCTTAAACTTCAGGCATGACATTTCTGGCCTCTTGGGATTCACAGCTCCAAGTTTGCTTTTAAGAGTGGGCACCTCAAATTCAGTCACAACTAAAGATGCTTCCATATTTTTGCAGCTTTTTCTAATGGTTAGAGCTCTTCCCAAGAGTGACCAGATTTTCCCTCAGTTGCTCTTGAAGAGACCACTCTCACTTCCATACTCCAGCAGAAGAGGGCTAGAGAAAGGAGGAAAAGCAGGTGTTCTCTGCCCACTGCCATGGTGAAGAAAAGTTTAGTTCAAATGCTCAGCATGCAGGGAAAGATCCTGCATGAGAAATGTCATCTTACAATGAGCAATGTGAAACTGCACTGCAACACAATCCTTCTCTCTCCTCTAGTGGTTACTCTGACTGCTGTTGCTGCTGTGAGCCACACAGATGGATTCATTCAAAGCACCAGCAGATACTTATTTTCTTCTTTAAAACATCAATTCTTTATTAATCTGTTCAGATTATTTTCCTGGTATGAAAACAATGTGTATCTCTGTCTTTGGTAGCATGTGCATTGAACAGTACCATAATCCACCAAAAGTCCTTTTCCTTAGGAAAGCATGATGTAGACCTTACAGTGCAGCTTAAAATGTAGGGTGGGCTTTCATGGAAAGCAGAGGAAGAAGAGCAGAGCTGGTAACACCTGTTACCAGTGACAAAAACATGGCATGTTTAACATGACCAGTTAATAAAGCTCTGTTATGCCCAGACAGGAAAAACAGTTTGTTCCATGAACAGCAAAAGTGAAGACCAGCATTTTATCTTAGAAATTGGGAGCCCCCATCTGGAAGTAGATCTCTCAGATCAGTACTGAAATGGCCAGACACTTATAGTCTTAATCCACTGGACCATCTTGGTGATCTTCATGCAAAATGCCCAAAAAAACATTGCTTAGTCATAGGAGGTATCAAATGCTCTCAATTTTGTGACCTAAGCACAGATATTTACAGCAGTGGTCATATCTAAAAACATAATGACTAAGTCTCTATGCTTGGATAAAGGCCAGTTCAAGGGGTACAAGGCTGCTGCCCCAGGATCTCAATTAATAAAAATATTATAATAAACAAATCAAGAAATATAAATAATCAGGTGAGAGGGCTGAGTCACTGCGAGGTGAAGAGTGAGATGATTGAAATTGCTAAGGAAAACGAGCATCACAATCTTTCTGAAAATTAAATACCAATGAATGCATTCCCTGGAGGGGAGAATGTATGGTATTCAGACCCACTCAATACTTATAAAGGTGACTTTTTAAACCAGCTGCCCAAGAATACAAAGAGAACTATGGAAAAGCCACAACCTGAATCCAGAGCTGCTGAGATCCAACACAATGCCTTATTAATAAAGCTGTCTGATCTAAGTATTGAAAAGATCCTTAGGTGTAGAAAAAGCTAAAGTTATACCTGCCAAATTTTCCAGACATCTTTTCTGATGCATTAGTGTAAGTTATCAGATTGAGTTTCAGACATTTTCTCATACTAAACCCTGTTTTCAGCCTGGCAGTTGAATACTAAAAAGATCCCCTAGTCCATCGTCAGTAAGAAAAAGATGTAAAGATGAATGCTGTATCTGGGAGTTGCTACCTGATTTGCCATATGATAGTGTCTTCTGGTTGCTTGCAGTCTCAAATAATCTAGTTAGGAATACTTATGCTTTTAGCAATTTAATCCCATTCTTTTAGCTCTTTATGTGTCTTATCCAGCAAGTCCACCTCCAGGCAAATGTCTAGTTAAAGTCGATAGAAGTTCTGTAAGACTAAAGACTCTGGGGTCTGGGACATTAGAATTACGTGGTTGGTGAGCAAGGTAATAAGGAAAAGGAATATCCCAATAAGACTTTAATAAACTGCTTACACTGTTTTAGTCCAGTGCAGTGATTTCAATAGAATCCTACTTTCATAGAAAATACATACATTATATTAAATCAATTAAGAATCATAGATTGGTGTTTATTCAGTAGTAATCATATAAAAACAACTTTTTGTCATTTCTTAAGTGATTAGACATTGCACAGTTCTTGCATTTCTAATTACAGTCAGTCTGTAAAAGCTGAAATCCCAATTTCTACAATATATGCTAAATGGGCAGCATTTGTTTTTATTTTTTTCTCCATCATAAGAAATAACTGTAGTTATCATTCTCATTTAGGGTTGTTCAGACTGTGAGTGTGTGCACCATTACTGATGTAGAAGTCTCTTCAAAGCAGAACCTACTTCAGCACAGAGACAGATATTTCCAGAGTATGTCTGGGAGCATCCCTCACAGTTGCTGTCCAGCAGTACCCATGAAAAAAGCATTTGTGCATTTCTGGGCTAGCCTTTCAAATGAGCCCTGCTTTGTCATGGCTCATTTTTATGTCTTTGAGTATGGGTTGGAGTTAAGAAAAAAAACAGTAATTGCTGTTATTGTGTCCTTGTAGTAGATCTGATACTGAAGATTAAATCAATAATGTCATTTCTGTATAAAATTTCAGTTTCATTTTAAACCATTATCACAGTGAATGCGTCTAATGCATTAAATTTTAAAACAAAACTAATAATTAATTTATCTTTACTGATGTTAATGTGTATTTTGGTATTCTTCAAAACTAGTAATTTGAATGTCAGGTTACTTTTTGCTGTTTTTAGAATAAACCATAATATTAGAATAACATCTCTTATAATAGTCTAATCCCTTTTCAGTTGTTTCATTCGTATCTTGTCCCCATGCAACAAGGATATGCAAAGAATAAGTAACTGTTTTGTGAACAAGGACAATGATGATTAAAATACAAACAGTATATATGACTTCAGGTCTGGAATCAGATTATAGGATTAAAATGAATGAAAAAAACATTCTGTAGTAGGATTGCGAAGTTACAGTCAATATCATCTTGTAATAATTTTAAAGGGGAAATGTGGAAAGAAATAAGGCAAAGAAAGCACATCTTGAGGTTGTTAGCGATGCTTGAATTTCCTGATTTCCTTTTGGTTTATCAGCTAGAAACCGTGCCACCAGGATTCCCTTCTTTTAATTCATATTACATCTGTTGTGCTGTGTTGTTTTGCAATTGCATTGATTGTAAGGGTTAAAGACAGCTGGCCTTAGGTTAGTGTAGAAAAAGAGAAGGAGAGGCAGTGGGTAATGGACAGTACAGAGCACCTGGCACCTGTACAGTAACTGGCACCCTGTTGCAAAGGGGTCAGCAGTGCGTGTGCATTTCTGCCCTTTGTAGTGTGGGCAGAGGGTATTGTGTAATGCTTTGGATTAAAGATGTGCTGTAGAAATCTGCCCTTGTTAGTCTGAACCCATCTACAGGAGTGTGATACAGCTCATAAACGCAGGAGGCTTGTGGCGAGGATGCTTGAAGTGCTCGTAGGGCTACTCCAGTCCTTCACATGGAGTCCCTGGGCAATCCCTGCATGGCCCTGGGCAGCCTCGTGACCCAGCACTGGGCTTGGGCTTGCTCTGCCCACCTCAGGTTCCTGTGCTTTCAGTTAAGTCCTCAGGAGATCACATCCTCGGGTTTTGTGCCAGGGAGGTCTCCTCTGGCTGCAAATACTCTGAAAGTATTTGCATGCTGCTTCAGCTCTGCCCTCTTTGCAGAGATCTGGAGGATGGTGCAAATGCAAATTAGTGTTTCAAATATTCTTCAGGCCAGTGGTACTAACCTCAGTGTGAAGTAGATTTTCGACCAGACAGGGTATCTTCTGGATCTTGAAGAGGTGCTGTGAAAAGTGCCACCTCTTAAACACCTGAATTCTGAATGTTTCTGTTCTTTATGTATTATGAGTGTGATGAGGCTACTGATGAAGTTCAGGTAAATGAAGGTCTGGGGTGCTTAGTCTCATGCATCTGTAGCAGGTTGCCTTTTCAAAAGTAAATGCGTTTGTCACTTTCTAAAAGTCAAGCCTGCCTGAGAAGTGCTCTCCAAAATTGGCAGCGCTTTAACCCACCAGTCTTTTTTTCTTATGCAAAATGTTAGTTACATCTGTTTAGATACCAAGAGGAACTTAGCTTTGAATAAGCTAAAAAAATTAAAAGGCACTATTTTTACTAGGGAGCCTAACAGGTCGTATCATAAATATCTTGGTCATTTTCTCTCTGGGTCCAAGAAGTATTATAGCAGCTTGAGCTATACACGTAGACATTGCAGAAATGAGCCATCCTACTGTGTAGGTTTAGCTTGTAGCTGCTATTGCTCCCTGAGACATGACACCTCCTGTCATTAGAGGCAAAGCTGACTAGGTGCAGCACGGCATCCCTCTCCTACTTCCAGAGCTGAGCTGCTGCCTCCAGAAACTGCTGCACAACCCTATGCAAAGTTTCCTGATTGTATCCAGAGCATCTTGAAGAATTCCGCTCTCCACTGTGCCATGCTGGCCTGCCCACAAACCTGTAGGATGCTTTTGCTTGATTTAAGAAGAGGGGTTTGTGCTTATCATTCTGAGTTGTTCCTGGACATACCTGGAACCTAGAGCAAAAGGAACAGAAGCAAAGTCCATAGAATTGGGGGTCAGTTGTGTGGAGTGTCCTGTGTCCAATGTCAAACAAGTGTTTCAAAGACAAAAAGGAGAAAAAACAAAGCTTGGAAGCCTTGTTGGAGAGGAACTGGGCATAGGATGAAGGTGTGGTGCAAAGTCCTATGAATATGTACAGACAATGCCCTCTAGCAGCTTGAAATAGGCTTTCAGGGAAGTACTTACTTGAACTTTTACTTGTAGCAAATTGGATGGAATTTGTATTTTCTTCCCTGTTTTCCTGACTTAATCTCTCTGAAAGAAGAGATGTCAGTAAGCACTGTCTATCATCACAATGCATTTCTGATTAACAGCAAGGGCACAAGGGCACTCTCAAAATAGAAGCAAAGTCAGGATTGTTTTAAATCACAGTGTTGCAGAAGTATTAAAGCAGAAGCCATAATTTTAATGTGTTCAGAAATAAAATGCATGCTACTGTAAACAGTTGTCTGCATTCATCCAGCTGCTACTGCCTTGGCATAACCTTTTGCATTAGGTTTCTGTGATTCATCTTTTCTTTTGTTGCAGAGAGTCGAATGATTCTGGATGCCTTTGCCCAACAATGCAGCCGGGTTCTAAGTCTCTTAAATTGTGGTGGAAAACTACTGGACAACAATCACTCTCAGTCAATGATTTCTTGTATAAAGCAGGAAAACCCAAATTATAGTGAAAGACAAGAGCAATGTCAGCTCGGGAAAATGGTCCATAGTCAGACGTCAGACATTTTAGACATAGAGATGCAGTATATGCAAAAGAAACAACAAACCTCAGCCTTTCTGAGAGTTTTTACCGATTCTCTTCAGAACTATTTGCTTTCTGGGAGCTTCCCTTCTCAGAACACCTCATCAATAAATGATTTTAGCCATTTGGCAGATGTGGATCCACTTTCAACCTCTCCAGTACACACTTTAGGTGGATGGACATCTCCAGCAACATCAGAATCTCATGGTCATCCATCATCTTCTACACTTCCAGAGGAGGAAGAGGAGGAAGAGGAAGAAGGTTACTGCCCTCGGTGTCAAGAGCTAGAGCAGGAGGTAATTTCATTGCAACAAGAAAATGAGGAGCTTCGTAGAAAGTTGGAGAGCATTCCAGGTAAATAATCCCCTTCCATATAATGTTGCCATTCAGAGACAAAAATAGTTTGGGTAATAGTTTATTTTGAGTTCTATTCATTTTTTAAGGTTGTGATCATAGTAATCAAACACTGGAATTTGTCTCCACACAAAATTCGTGTAGCTGTGCCCAGTGGAAAATTATCTGCTGATACGCATCTATATGAATCTTGAATCCTACACTGGTTAGCTGTGTTCAGGTAGGGATGTACTTGTAAGCCCAAATTCCAAATATCAGGTGGTTTGTTACAGTAATTTCAAACATATGCTTTTGTAACTCTTTATCTGTCTTGTCGCTTAAGTGACATTGTAAACCTAATTCCCTTTTGGGGCACCTTCTTTTGGTTACTTAAGGAAACTAAGCAAAGTTACATCCATAGTTTTACCTGAAATAAATTTGGATTTTACCTTGAACAGTTTCTCTTAAATTACTGCTAGCTTAGTGAGAAGCATTAATATATCTCCTCCCATTCATCTTCAAATAAAATCTGGAAAAAAAAAAGTCCTAACAACTTTTCCAGTTCAGCAATACTTAGAAGCCACTGTGAGAGAGAAAAAAGACAGAAACCCCCATCAAATAGAAACTCCTTCTGTGAAAAGCTTCTCCTGCCCTTTAAACCCAGGACTTCTCACTGTTCAGGTGCACCAAGATACCTGAAGAATGGTATGGGATAAGAACAAAGTGTCTTGGGCCTGTATTTTCTAAACTTTCAGCACAGGCAAAAATACACCTCAAATAGTAATACTAAAAGCTAATTGGAATTTAGCAAAGGAAAGAAGCATATAACATGCTTCTGACTTGTATAAACACTAAGGAACTACACCTTTTTTACCTGAATTTGAGGTGCTTAGGGTAGATCCATGAAAAGTTAGTTGAACTAATCTCTGAATGGCAGAAAAGCATGTATGGTGTAGCATGAGCCACAAGAGAGAAAATACTTCAAAGTTTCTAGCTATGCAGAAAGGAAGAAGGCAGTAACCAACTACTGCCCAAGTATGTAGAGGCAGTTGCAAAATCTGAGCAAAATGCAAGCAGTAGTCTCCATAATTCTTCTCCCCAGCTATCAGTGATGTACTATGCATTATTTATATCACATTGTGTTATTCTTTTGTGCATCAGTCCGTAGGGATACTGGCAAATCCCACAAGCAGCATTGTTCAGTGCAAAGAAAACCCAAAATTTAGAGTAACTCCCTCACCCCTCCCAAATATATGGAGTTACCATAACTCATGCACTCTCACTGGTTTTAGCAGTGGTTAGTACATCATCTGGTAACACTGCATGACAAAGGGAATTGGTGGACTCCAACTCCTGTTGAGTCCTACCTTCAGGTGTGTAAGATCAAAAATGATCCTGTAGGGTCCATAATCTGATTGACAGCTTTCATTCAGTCACCTGTACTGAACACAGTAATTTTTTTGACTTTTGATGCATAACTTGTATTTGATTCAGGCAGTGTCTCAGAAGGCCTCCAGTCGCTGGTGGGCAGCGGCTGTATCTCTGACCCTGACACTTGGTCCCAGTGCTTAATTACACTGATGAAAATATGTGCCTTGTTCCCTGCCTGGCTACCTGAAATCAGCTTTTAGCCATTGACTTTTATGCTTTGCTCCACTAAATGAAGTGCTCTATAGGTCTTGGTACTTCTTCTGATTGAAGGTACTTACAGACTGAAAGCTGACTTAATTTCCATTTTAAATAAACAAGGCAAACAAAACTGTTTGAAACTCCTCAAATGAGCTGAATCCTTCTTTGCAGTTTTTTTCTCCCCTTCTGCTAATTTTTTTAAAATTTGGGCACTGCAAATGCATGCAATATGTTCCTATGAGCCTGATCAAAGGTGAACAGACTCTTCACTTGCACCCATGGTTTCCCTGGTGGGTTGTGCAGCTGAACTTCTCATTCTGTGCACATTTCTTCATAGAAGTACACACTTTGTCTATGTCTATGTTCATGTACTAAGTGTTCCAGATTACTCCGACTGTCCCACTTGCCCACTGTTTGCTGATTTGTCAATTTCTGTATCATCCAGAATTTTTCTAATTGTTTTGAAATTAACTTTCTGGTACTGGTTAGAAACGTTGAATGGTATTGAGGGTGTTGTTAGTCCCTGTTGGACCTTTCTAGAAACACCTCTATTAATGATGATTCCCACAATGACAAAAATTTGAGATGTCAGTAGCAGGTTCCTAATCTGTATACATTCTGGTCTGCTAGACTAGGTGTTGAGTGTTGCTACTTTTGCACTCAGCTAACTCATGGTAGTAAGTTAAATACCCTTCAGGAGTCTAGGTATCTTATATTGTTCAGCCTAACTTTTTCAAGTGAACCTATAAGCTCATCAAAGAATGACAGTCAGGTTAGTCTGGCAAGATCTACTTTCCATAAGAGCATTTTGACTGGAATTAATTATATTCATATTCTTTAGTTCTCTGTCGTGTGAATCCCACTGTGATTGCCTGTATTTTGCTAGGATTAATGCTGGGTTAAGCAGCCAGTATTTACCCGGGTCATCATATTTACCCTTCACCTCCCTTTAAAAGTGATAAACATGCATAATCATAGTCATTTTACACCCCCCAGGAGTCGTGAAACTCCTTGCTAACAGTGTATCAAAGGAAGCAGACAAACAAAAAATGTGAAAGGAGGTAGGACTTCATCTGCCAACATAAAATCATTATCAGATCCATCTGCTACTGTCTGGTGACATATCCAGATAGATCCGAAATGACCCATGTATTTGGAGAAGTGTTAAGAGCCAGAGAAGCTCCCTCAGATTTTGCTACATGGTAGGACAGAGCTCCTCAGGCAGTCACACAGCCACCACTGAGCAAAGTTAATCAAAAATCAGCTAAAGGCAATGTCTAATTATTTTTGTCTCTACTGTTCATTTTGCTTCTGTGAGCTTCTACTACCAAAAAAGCTGGCAGAAAATTTTCTGTGACTTGAAATGCCCAGCTCTGTATGTAAACAGGAGCTTGTTCTCTGAGCCTTTTTTTTTCTTGCCTGTCAAGATGTTGCGTGCCTCAGGAGGGCCCTCTGCAGAGTATTTTGGTGTTGTCTGCCACCATCTATCACATCAAAGTAATCCCAGAGCACAAACTTTCTTCCCTGAGCATTCATCCACCTCATGCAGGGCGTCCGATGGGCCAGGGAAGGTGATGAGCGGAGCGGAGAGGCAACTGAGGCAGCAGCTGGATGAGCGTGAAGGCTGCCATACTGTCTCTATCAAGCCACTGAAAGAGCAGGATTTTTTTTACATAGTGGTTTTTCTTCTCATCCTTGAGGTAGCTAGTCAAGAGCTGCTGGATGGGGCTGGCAGGGGACCCTGTGGGGTGGTGGCAGTGTGCACTGTGCCTCCCCACTGTCGCTGAGGCTCCCACTAGCAACTCCACGAGCAGAATATAAAAGCACCAACCCCTCCCTTCTGCTGTATAATATGAATCATTTTATCCTTCTCCTGAAATACTTTGCATTTCTTTTTTTTTTAGTTTCCATATGCAAAAGCCCTTTTAAAATCCATGAGAGTTTGTGATCTAAAAATAGTTGCCGCTATACATTCCTGCCTCTAGCTTTGCAAAGCATGGCTCACAAAGAGACTACCAAGAAGAAGAGTGTTTTCTCAGCAGATGTAAAGGCAATGACACTTTTTTATTTTTTAACAAATATTACAGAAGACATACCGTCCTGTAGCTTTTGGACACAGAAAATAAGATTTTTCAGGACTCTACCCTGTTGCTGTAGAAGCCGTTCAGTTCTATAGGATCTTTTTGCCTGTAGCCTAGCATCAGTCTTTGGCAGATCACCACTGGAGAGAAATGATTACATGGGTAAAATATTACATATATTTTGGTTGCTGAATGGGTGGATCTTTTTTTCTCAAAAAATACCCATTTGATTTGACTGAAACAGAACTTAAATTTGTGTGAAATCTTAATTGTTTCAGCTGTAGAATAAATGAAGAAAAATTTGTATTTTGGTGCTTGGGGTTTGGAGCAGTGCAACTTCTTTCTTTCAACTTGTCCAGTTTCCCTGATTTTTTTTTTTAAAGGGAAGAACATTAACCAAACATTTTCAGTTTTCAATTCAACTGAACAGAAGAGAAATATTTTCATTCATGTGTTAACTTCTTTCAAAAGAAGTTGTCTTCTTTTGAAAAATGATTAAAGTTTAAGTAATTTCTGAAAGGAGTTTGGCAAACAGCATTGGCTCTTTAAGGTTTTGAGATTATTGAGAACAAAGCAAAGTAATTCATCCACATGAGAAGAAGAGTATCTCCTAGTCTCTTTCCTCCATACAGAAATTACCGTGGCTGTGATACATTTCCAGTAGTGAATTTAAAGACATATTTGTGAAGCTGCATATAAGACCTGGATTTTAACCATATAATATATGAGGATATTAAACAGTTCTTCGTTATTATCAGCATGATTTTCTCACACTTTTTTACCTAAAAAGGAGAAAATATTTCCAGCTGGTTAAAGCAATTGTCTGTAATCATGAGTTAGGGTTTGCCTCCTGATGCTCCCAGCTTTGCTGTGTGGTTTTGGATAAACCAGTCTGAAAGTAGTGAAAAGGTATAAATTAGTAAGTAAGATGAAGCAGTGTGTGATAAATACAATGATTATTCTTACTTTGTTAGCCCAGCAGCAAAAAATACTCCAGCAAATAGCGGAGAGATGGGGAAGGAAAACCCCCTGAAATGTTGAGGCCTGGTCTCCTATAGAGACTGCACTCATGGTGGATGGAAGTAGCCGAAGCAAAGTGGGATTTGCAGGTAGAGTTCATATCAACGTAATTGAAAAAGTCAGACAAGTTTTCCAGGAGGTTTTATATGCCCAAGGCTTGACTCTTCTTCCTGACTATTGGATGATCTAATAAAAGATATTACTTTTCCCTACAAATCCTGTCTCCTTTATACTTTCAGAGCCTCATGTTTCCAAAGAGCCTACCACAGCCACAGTATAGATAAAGCAGCCATCAAGGGTTATGATGAACACTTTTTCATGTCCTTTTTTTGTCCTTTTTCTTGATGTTCACGTTTAACCACTTCTTTGGTTTCCCTTGATGTTCTGGATGTTTTGGTCTGATCTGTGGCCTCGTTCGGCTGTTCAGCTTCAAAGTGTGAAGTTGCTGTGAGAAGAGAGAGCCTTGAGCACGGTCACCCAGTGTTTGGCCCAAGAACCCCTTTGAATTTGTAGCACGGCTTTGCTTGCTGCTGGGGGTTACAGCTTACTTTGCTAAACCAACTTGAGTACAAAAACTTACTGAAACATGTAATTGCAGCAGACTAGGGCTTGCTTCATCTGTTTTCTCCGTGTTTCTGAATATAAACCCACAAGAATTTGGGAGATGAATTTTCTTAGCCTACTTGGGGAACAGGAGCTGGAGGGAGTTTGTGGGGAGCTGCAGTTCAGCCTGTCTAGGATGAACGCCCTAGTCTCAACTTGGTTTGCCCTTTGCATGTAAACATGTGGGTTTTGGTGACACAAACTGCTGTCACTGCTCACAGCAGACTTTTTGGTTTCCCTGTTAGTTACCAGGCAGTAGAAATGTGTAGTAGAGGGGTTTACAGAGGATGTACCTTCCAAAGGGAAGACTTCACTGCTGAAAGGGATCACAAGAGGAGGCTCCTTCTAATGAGTAGAAGGAACGTGAGAGAGCACGGACAGAAATAAAAGCCACAGGAGCATGTGGCAGCATCACTTAAATGAGATGCACAGCTGCCTTGTTTTACCTCTTTTAATCTGTTGTTTATGCGGAGGTGTACACCCAAGGGCATATGGGAGGGGAACATTCTTTTTTCTGGAAGAAATCTATTTCGAAAGAAAATTAAAAGTACAATGGCTTTTCAGATGCAGATTTATAGAAATTTGCCTGGAAAACACAGCTGAGAGGGATTTTAAAAGTAATGGGATTTTTCTCCCTTCCTTGTTTTCAGTTGGCCTGCAGGTCAGTTAGGGAAATCTTTAACACCCTCCTACATATTATGTCGATTCTTTTGATTTCTGCTGTGTGCTTTAGCTACAAATGGGTGCTGGTTTTATTTTACCATCCAGTCACAAATATCCAAAATTGTAGGCTCTTGAGCACTGAGATCAGTTCCTCGACAGATCCTAACCCCCATCTCTCCTTGCCCCTTGCTGTTTTTCCAGCTCATCACACCCCAAACAACTTCCCTTTGTGGACCATCCGTGCAGCTTTCACTGGCTTTCAGCTGACTATTGAAATAAATGACTGTATGAGCTAAAATAATCCAAGCCGTGCACACTTGTCCAAATCTCAGGCAGCAAAGGCATCTCCATTAATGTTCTAAGAAATTCACACAGCCTTGCGGTTCGTCAGCACGTTCCCTATCATTTGTTACATCTTTTTGACAGTCAAGCATCAATTTAGAAATGCCCTGCAATGAACTCGGAGAGAAGCGTCGCTCAAGGTCAAGTGAAGGAGGACACATTGCAGTGCTGAGCCAGTCTTAGCTAACAGCTTCTGGCCTGAGCGGGGTGGATGTAGATGTACACCCTTCCCAATTCTCCTCCTCACTGGTGAGTCAGAGGTAAATGGTCTTGAGTGCTAAGGGATTCATCTTCTGCAAAACACCAGGAGGAATACTAGCCAGTGTCAGCTACAGAGCACAAAATCTTATTAATGAATAGAATAACCAGATTTCTTACTGTCTGTTTATGGGGCTGAGGCCACTGCAGAGAGACATGGAGGCAAGCTGGGGTTGTTAGCGTAGAAACACATA